>CANUEX010116170.1:0-24072 GCA_948099535.1 Jatropha multifida | reverse complement strand
TTTATTTATCTTTTATATTCTATTGATTGAATCTTGGTAAAAGATAAAGTCCATGAGACAATATTGCTTTGCAAAATAAATTATAATGTGGTTATAATTATGAGTTTTATATTTGCATTAAAGCAATGTCTCTAAATATTTCTAGTTGATGTTCTCTTCATTATTGGACGATGATTAGAGCTGTTGAGACTGATATATATTATGTTCTTTCCTTAGGGAAGCAGCTGTTCTCATAAGCTAAGATATATGTGATATCTAGAACTAATATGTAGGTGCTTGTTGTTTAAACAAGTCCATTGAATTGACCTGCATGAGAATTCCATATGGAGAGTTACCTATATCTATGGAATGCTCTCAAGTGATGGTTGTGTAAGTGATCTTTTAACTTGAGATTACTAAGTTATCTTATATAAGGATGACTATGTTTTGATTCTTTGTTCACATTATTCATTATATGAATAATAAGCAATGATTAATTGGACATAGTAGGAACTGTATGGAGATACTTGTATAATTAAGAGAAGATTCATCACCTTAGGTAAATTAGGAATAATGTTCTAATTGTTCTCTACTAGTATTGATTAAGAAATCCTTGCGCAAGGTGGAATGAAATTAGTAAATGAGATTTGGAATTTCATTCAACTGATCAATAGCTAAGGTTAAGAGAACTAACATGATTTAGTATAGCAGACACACTCCATGCCCATTACTAAATCAGAACATTAATGATGAAGGAATATTAATTGCACTGATAAATCATGCACTGAAAGATTAAGTCAAACCACTTTGACTTTCTAGATATTTGGATAGTATTGACATGTTACTAGACAATGTACTTGACCTTCAAATATTAATTAGTTAATATTTATTGCCAACATATTTGGAACCTAGAAGGTCACATATATAAGAATAGATATGAGAAAGTGAAAATGAGAAATCGAATTAAATATGACTTGATTACAAATAAGTTTTGTGGAGTTAAGGATAAAATTGTAATTCATATTTAATAACAAATTGAAAATGAGAAATCGAATTATATATGACTTGATTATTAAGTATTGACTAAATTGATTTATGTCTAAAATTTATTAAGATAAATTTTAGATTCAATAAACCTAATATTTTAATTATGATTTATTTATTTAAAAATTTAAATAAATAAATAAAATTGATTAAATTAAAAATCCTAATAATATATGTATTATGATTTATTTATTTAAATAAATAAATAGGCACATATATATTTAGTTATAATTTATTTATTTAAAAGGTTTAAATAAATAATTATAATTAATTTATATGTGACCTAGGATTTTCCTATATAAAGTTTAAAAAACAGTATACACTGGTTGAACTGAATGTGCGAGTGAGTTGTTGCTCATAGCCATAAAAAAAATAGAAAGCCTATGATAGCTAGTACCATCGTACGTTCTAATCACTCATCCCTCTAAAAGAAGTTTTAAAATTTTTCGATTGTCCATTCATGGAGATACTACTAGGGACCGGACGTTTGGACGCTTGTGATTTGCGACAACCTAACCGCGTAGATCCAAGTTTCGAAGAATATGTAAAAGAGTTATTCTTCTAAATAAATTTCATTGCTTTATTCGTTTAAACGAATCCCTTGTGACATCCTGACTTGGCAAAGCGATTCTAAGAGGGCGGATAAAGCAGGACTCTTAGTGAGCTTCTAGGATGGCAAGCTAGCTAGGGTAGTAGAATGTGGAACACAGGAATGAATCACATATATCGAAAAGGGGGTAACTAATCATCAGAGGCACCTTTTGGTGGAATGGCTAGAGAGTTGGAAGAATTCTAGGATTAAGCGTGCTCACTTGACAAAAATCCTGGGATGGGTGACCTCTTGGGAAGTTCTCATTTCACCTGTGGGACCAAATTATGCGGATCTTGCCGATCTAGTATGGGATGGAACCGATTTGATCCAAAGCGGACAATTCCTCTAGTGATTGGAGTCAGGGCGTTACAATTTGGTATCAAAGCCTGATCCCCTCCAGTAGATATATGGTTCGAGGACGAACCACACGGAAGCTGGTGGGCCTGTAAAATCTCGACCCGGTAAAGCGATCCTATAAGGGCGGGTAGAGCAGGGCTCTTGACGAGCTTCTAGGATGGCAGACTAGCTAGGGTAGTGGAATGCGGGACACAGGAATGAATCAGACCATATATTGAAAAGGGGGTAACTAATTATCAGAGGCGCTTTTTGGTGGAATGACTGAAGAGTTGGAAGAACTCTAGGGTTAAGCATGCTCGCTTGACAGAAATCCTAGGATGAGTGACTTCCTGAGAATTTCCCATTTCACTTGAGGGACAAAATCGTGCGGATCTTGCCGATCTAATATGGGATGAAACCGGCTTGATCCAAAGCGGACAATTTCTCTAGTGGTTGGAGTTAGGGCGTTACATCCTTGTTGGTATAATTAATTATTTTAATTATATTATTCTGCTGCGCATATTTGATATTAAAACCAAATAGCACCTCGGAGGCATCCTATTACGATGTGAATTTCGGCACGCTTCATCTTCTATATACTACAAATCTACTATAAATACATAATATTATTATAAAGGTCTACTATTATAATCCATATATAGATCTACTTTTTTGTTATATGTAATATTATTATTATGATGTATAATTATGATCAATATATAGAAATTAATAAAAAATTATTACAAGTAAAAATTATATAAATATCATTAACATTCACAATATATACTATAAAGTCTACTATAAATACATACATACTATAAATATATTAAAAATATATACTAGAAATATTCTAAAGATATTACACTATAAATATCCACGGCATCTAAAAAAAATATAGAAATATATACTAGAAATATATTAAAATTATATATTAGAAATATTACTTTTTTTAACTGCATAAAGAAACTTAAGTTGGTAATTATTTAACTTGAAATAATAATAAACCAAAACCATCACATCACATACGTTTTTTTAGGTAAAAAAATATTTTGAGTAAACAATTTTTTTTATTGAAACCATTAACTAACCTCGTAAATTCGTAACAAAACACTATTTTCCAATGTACTTTTTGATAACTAGTGGTTACATATCGTAGTTACACTAAAACTACAAGACCAATTAGGTGTTTTAGCAAAAAGACAAATTGACAACTTAAAAGTTTCATTTTGTATTGAAACCATCGTTTGGATTGATAGTCTTAATACAAAATAAAAATTGTTGTTTATTCATATAATTGCATTTTGCTGACTACTTGTCAGTACAAATGTGGACTTTTGCCTAAGAAAATGACTCAACACTGTGTCACGGCCCAAAGGCCTAAGGGAAGATGTAATGTCAAAGCTCACCCGGAGAATAGGAGTCGTCATCCAGATAAAACTTTGGACAATTAACATGTAGCGATTGAATTCCTCGCAAAAAGCCCAGTCGCTTAACCAGAGTCTGGATAAAGAAATTAGGTGTAGGCTTGGAAAGGTGTTAGTCACACAAGCCCACCCAGCTATGGCACTGGCCTCCACTTTATTGGTTTATTTAGGTGAGGGTTGATTTTAATTTTTAAACATAATTACTTAATAAAAATAATTTTTAAAATATTTTAATTTTGAAAATCAAAAGATTATTTTTTCATATTTATATGGCATAATTAGAAAAATAAGAAAAATTAAACATCCACAACAACCAACTAAACATAGAAAGAAAAAAATTAAATCCCAAATAAGAAACGATCCTACAACTAATTAATTATAACTACTTTCAAAATAATCTAAAACTAATTAATTACATCTCCTTTAAAAATATCCTACAACTAATTAATTACATTCCCACACTAATAAGTAAATAAATAAATAACTTAATCAAACAATCATAACCATTGATCTAAAAGATATAATATACACCCTTAACCATTGATCTAATAAATAAATGCAATAACCAATTAAATAATAAAATATTAGATAATTAATTATAATTGCAAAAAAAAGACAATAATAGTAATAATTTAATTTATAATGTAAACTTAGCTAAAAAAACATCTAAACTCAAATAAGATTACACAAGTTAAATAAATAAACAAATAAATCTAGAAGGTCAGAATTAAGACAAATAAAAGAAATATAATGAATCAAAATGAAAAATAAAAAATTGAACAATAAAGACAATCAAATCCATTAATTGATAAGCAGTCTCTGATTAACAGGTGCGTAATGACTTGCTACTGGTATGTAAGGCTTAACAACAGGTATGTAAGTCTCTTACATACCAGTCTGTATCTGATATGAATAAGATCAAGTTTTCAATATTTTAATGGAATATCACTCAAATAAGGCACAAAAACTTAGATTTTTCATTTAAATTAATACCTAATTAATTAGAAATATTTTAGTTTTATTTTTTCTTAATATAAAATAATGTTTAAGCAATTACTTCAATAAAGTCAGATTTAAACCATAAAATAATCCACATCAATGAACTCTTTTAAAAACTAGTTAAGAAAATCAAATACATTTGGTTTAGATTAGATTTTTGAGTTTTAAAACTCAGAATCTAACCACTTACTAGGTACTTTCTCTTATTAGTACAAATCAAAACAAACAAACCATACATATAAACCATAAAATGGTTTGATGCTCTCAGTTTGCGATATTATTCATATCTTTTAATCGATTAACGAATTGAATCTCATGTTTTCTTCCTTTTTTGTTGTCTCTTTCTTTCCTTAGCTGTGTTTTTTTTCCATGTTAATCTCTTTCTCTCTGTCTCTTTTTGCTTTGCTTTTTTCCTCATCTAACTTCCACTTCTCTTTTTTCTATAGCCCCTCCATTCCTTTCTTTTCACGTCAATCTCTCTTTATATCTCCTCTTTAATTTTCAGCTAACGCTAAGTATTTTTAGGGCTTCTCTTCGTTTTGGGCTAACGCTAACTATGAGCTAATAACTTAAATTAATTTTGGACGAATATTAAATTAAGCTAATCTTGAGCTAATACTTTAAATAAAATTTAATTCCAAGATTTCAATTCTATAAATAGTCCAATTTAACTCACAAAACCTCGATATTTTTTTACCTAAGAATATTATAAAATGAATGATTTGAAAAATTATCAACACTTAATTAATTAGAGAATCAAAAGATTTTCATCATCAAGCATAAGGGTAAAATTCGAGCATTAATAGTTTGCCTCCACTTTGACAGTATTTATGAAATAAATGTTGTTAAAGTAATAAACGTGAGAAAAAAAGTTCAAATACCACTTCGGGCAAATTCAAATTTAAGAGCCTTTTTGGCTCAAAAGTGTATGCCTTTCTAGCAGAAATTCAAACTTCCGATAACTTTTTGGCAAATTTGATCTAAAATGATTTTCTAGCAAAAACATGCCTTTCTGGCAAAGAAAAATTCATAATTTGAATTGTCTTTTTGGCAAGACGAAATATCATGTGCCATTCTGACAAAAATTCATAATTCAAGTTACCTTTCTAGTGAAAAGAAAATATCATGTGTCTTTTTGACAAAACAATATTCAAGTGCCTTTCTAGCAAAAACAGAATTAAAATGCCTTTCTGACGAAATTCACAATTCAAATGTCATTCTGACAAAAACTTGATTTCAAGTGCATTTTGGGCAAAAACATGATTTCACCGCGTTTATGGTAAAATCACAATTTCGAGGGACTTTTTGGCAAAACCATGATTCAAGTGCCATTTTGGGAAATACACTATTTGAATGCCTTTTTGGCGAAAAACACAATTCACGATTCAAATGCCTTTCTAGCAAAAATACGATTCAAATATTGTTCCAGCAAAAACTAATAATTGAAGTGACATTTTGGTAAATTCATATTTATGCACCTTTCCGGCAAATTAAAATTCATGCAATCCATAAAGGTTTGGAAATATCCCAAGACAAATAAATCTTTGCCATGAATTGACGCTTTATCCTCACAACAAAGGAAATTTACCACAAAATAAGTTGCAGGGTGCAATAAGATATGACAAAAGGTACTATAAAACAGGGCGAAAGGTGTCACAAGATAGAGTGAAAGGTTTATTAAAGAATGAAATTTACCCAAGATAGTGTGCAAAATTTATTGAATAAACAAATGGAATTTTTCCAAGACAAGGCGCAAATTATATTTTGAAAACAAGTGAAATTGTCAAAGATAGGGCACAAGGTTTGTTCAGAAAATAGGTGAAATTTACCCAAGACATGGTGAAAGGTTTGTTCTAACACCAAAATTTTCCAAGACAGGCACAAAATTTATTTTTAAAATGAAATTTGCCTAAGGCAGGGCAAAATTTATTTTTCAAATGAAATTTGCTCAAGATAGGGCACAAAGTTTATTCTTAAAAATGAAACTTGCCCATGATAGGGTGCTAAAATTTATTCTTAAAACAAATGATACTTGCCCAAGATAGGGCACAATAAATCTCAACAAAGAGAAATCTTGGTAGAAAATAAATCATAAAGCATGTTTTGTTTATTCTCAAAATAAGTATATTATTTGAATCAAGCATGCACATAAGTTAAGAATACCATGAAATTAACACATTTGAAATATGTATGCATGCACAAAATGAGATTGCTAACATTGATTCCTAGATTTATTGCTTCACAGAAAGCTCTTTTTTTAAGAGCAAAAGGCATAAGAAAGACTACATTAATTCATTATAATAATTTGAACTCTTGCCCAACAATCATGTGTAGAAGAAGAAAGCATGCAGCGTATCTTGGGAATCAAATTTGAAAAGGAAAAAATAAGCCCAAAACTAGATCAAGAATTAGAAACTTCTAATTTGTTCAATTTTTTTAAACTAAGGCCAAATATTTACTGCAAATAATTTCTCTGTATTCTTCGCGCAATTTCTCATCACCATTTTTCTAATTCTTGACAACAATATTCCATTTTCTCCTCGTTCTTCTTTTTTATATGCCTTAACTTTTGTCTAAGTCTTCTTTATGGGTTTTCGACTTAACAAGTTGATTTCTTTTTACTTCCTTTTTTATGGCTATAATCTCGATAGACAAGGATGATATCATCGTAAAGTTCTTAATTCCTCACAAATATGTCAATCTAGTATGAATAATCGACCTTTTCAGGTTTTTCAATCAAATATTTTCTCTCAATTTTCGCTAACTTTTGCCTAAGCAGATGTTATTTGCTTAGCAGGGACAAATATCTTTTTATTTTTTTTAAATTTTTTCTCTAGCAAAGTCAAATCAAACCATTTTGAACGAAGATAATAGCTAGCTAAAACAAGCTTCCATACTAACAATATATAAAAATTATTAATCTTGCTAGGGAATTCTCTTTCTTGTAGGCATCATCCATTGGCAAAAACAAAACTAGGCTATCACACATTTCTTTTTATTCAACTTATTTTCCTTTTCCTTTTTCTTTTTTCCTTTTTCTTTCCTCTTCTTTTATTTTCAAGGATGCCTCCAGATGAAAAAAATATAGCCTTCTCTTATCCCTTTGGTATAACATGAGATTTCTAACACTCCTTTTCTATAATCTCTCTCTATAATTTTTCTATACTTGATGTCCTATTTCAAGAATTATCTCCCATTATTCTATTTTACCCTCATCATAAGTAGCTCGATTTTACTAATTCTTTCGTTCATATCAAATTCTATTTTGAGTCCATTGGCTAGAATTTATTTTCCCTTTTTATAATTCTTTTTTCTTATTTCTCTCTAATCAAGTGTTTGATCAAGAAAAACAATTATAAATGAAGTAGTATTCAAAATAAGATAAACAAATTTATTTGAAATTAAAAATTAAAAATGACATCAACTTTGTCTAAAAAACGAAATGAATATAGAAAACAACTATCATTTTTAATTTGGGCCTCTTTCTCGTAACTCTTTCATCGCATGCCACTAGAATGCTTGTCATATCAACTATTGTCTTGAATCTCCTCAGGATTTGGGATAGTACCAGAGTCAATCAAGTTTTCAACTTCATGTTTGAGACGGAAGCACTGGTTGGTGTGATGGCTAGGATTCTAGTGGAAAAGGCTGTATACATTAGGATTAAAATTCTTATGTAAGGGATTGGATATAGGTATCTTCTCTAAAGGCTAGATTAGACCTTCCTCTCTCAATTCTTCATAAACCACTGATAGAGCCTCACCTAAATTTGAGAATCTTTTTTATTGACTAGTGAAATTGACTTCAATTGAATTTTGCTTTCCTGAATAAGTACCAGCTTCTATAGTATACAACATATCCGCAATCTGAACTCCTAACTTATAAACTTGATTGAAATTCTCAAAAGGAATAAAGCACAATTTCTCATAAATAGGCCTAAAAGTACCCTTAATAAAATTTTTTATTTATTCTTCAACATTAGGCCTTCCTCATCTGTGATGTCTTACTATCACACCGTGTCAAGTAATCAATAAAAGATTCATCATGCTTCTAGTAGGTGGCTTCCAGATCCCTCAATATCACATCCAACAGAGTAATATATTCATACCATTTTAAAAACTTATAAGACAGTTCATCCAAATCTTGTTTTACCTTCTTATCAAGATCGTGGTACCAATTTACAGCAATCCCAGATATTGACAAAGGAAATAATCTCAAAATTTGAAATTTAGATAATTGAGTAGCTCTAATTACTTGCAGCATATTGTCTTAAATGTGTCTTTGAATCTCCTATACCATCGAACTTAGTCAAATCTGGCATCTTGAAAGATTTTGGTAATGTTTCATTGTCTCTATAGTTAAAGTCATCTAAGTTAGCCAAGGGACTAAAACCTTTATCTTTAGTAAGAGTTGAAAATTTTCAAATTGTTTAGCTAAAATCTCAACTTTCTTAGTTTGAGCCGAATGTTGGGTCAGATTTTGAGCTTTTGCAAGTTGCTTTTCTTTCTTGGTTTTTCGTAAAAAATTTTATTATTAATTTGGTCTATTTTTATTCCCCAAGCTTAAAAGTTTTGTTTTGTTTTTTGTATTTTGCAGGAACTCAATACTGAGATTCAGAGGAGTCAATGACCATGGCATTTAAGTGCTAAAAGAAAGATGTAAAAGTGAGGTTCAAGAGACTCCACGTCCTGGCCATGTAAATTGCCACGACAGTGGCGTCCAGGCGGGCTTTCTAGGGACTTTCAAGAAGGTCCACACCCAGGCTGTGGGATGTGCCACACCTGTGGCACAACCCACACCCAAGCTGTGGGATGAGCCACATGTAACACCCGACGTCCAGCGTCACATTCGGTATCAGAGTACCGTCTTATCTTAACTAAATAATCTTAAGATATTTATATGGAATGGCTAAGTTTTCATAAGGAGGCAAGTAATATATTTTTAAAAATAAAAGTTTAAGGAAATTTCTACAAAAAATTCGCAATAGTTTCCCCTAAAAATGAAACTTGCCCAACAAATGAAAAACAAAGCACTTCCAAATATTTATCCTCCAAACTCCAATACTCCAAACAAACACAATAGGGTACGCAGCACTTCTAAATGTTCACATAATGTCATCGATTCAAAGAATTAATTACTAATAACCACATACTTAAATTCGTAAGAACAGTTTTCCTTAATTAATCAAATACTTCATTAATTTACAAACTTAATATATACAAACTCTTAAAATATTTTTATACATGCCATAAATATATCCTATTACATATTCTACCCAAAATAAACCTCTCCTCTGATGTTAAGCCTCCAGTCCTCGAGTAGCACCCACTGCCCCTAACCTGCGTGTGATAAAAATCGACGTGCTGAGTATAACACTCAGTGGTGCTAAATAACTTAATAATACAATAGTAAAGGTTGTCTAAGCAACAAACTTAAAATATAATTTAAAATTCTTAAATCAAATATAAAAATACCGAAAGCACATAAATCAACTAAAATATTTCAAGAATCATAAATAAGAACATTCTTAAAAATAAATTCATAATATGTCAAATATAGGAAAAGTCCCATAAATACAATATATTTTCATTTTTCCTTAATAAAAAAACAGAATTTATTTTTAGTTGAGGGCTCATACGTATACTGAGAGAAATATAATCGATTCAATTTCAGAGATATCAGAGACAGAGATGTGGCTTGTGAAAGCGCCACCGGATAATTGGACTGTGAAAGCGCCACCTCATAATTGGCCTGTGAAAGCGCCACCCAATAATTGGTCTGTAAAAGCGTCACCCAATAATGATGTAGCATTTAAAATTGTAGAGAAAGAATAACTAATTTTGCCTATAGGAATGTTGAATTTAAAATTCCTCATCTATTATTTAAAGATTAATAAGTTTTGTGAAAATTCATATTTTATCTATTATAATTTGATCAATTATTGGTGTTGAAGTCTTATTAATTTATATTTACAGTAAGGAATATGTTTTGTTAAAAGTTTGAATTTTTGCAGAAATATGACTAACATAGGAAATACTTGATTTATTTTCATGTTAATAGATTTTTGAGATTTTTGACATTTGCATGTTCCCAACCATATTCAGCTACCTTTGTTAGTTTTTGTTTTTGTTTTGTAGTTTGAGGACGAACAATGGTTTAAATTTGAAAAATTTTAATATGTCATATTTTTATAGTATTTTTAGCTTAGTTTTTATTACGAATTTTAGTATTTTTAATTACTTTAATTAATTTTTATTTAGATTTATTTGTTATTTATTAAGTTTTCTTGATTCTTGATAATCTTGATTTGAAGGGTTTTTAGCAGGAAAATAACCAAAATATACATCAAAGAAGGTTGGAGCTGAAATTTAGACTCAAAAACTCAACATGGTCAATTCGGTAAAGTACACAGCCGTGTTACCAAGAAAGCTAAAAATTCAAGTGCGTCTAATTCAACTATTAAACCTGTGTAAATTTGAATGAGTGTGGTCTGTGCATGGGACTATATAAAAATAATAAAAGGGTCCACCTTAGCATTGTCAAGCCCAATCTGATGAAAGAAGACTCCTAATTAGAAAAAAATTCAACTCGGATTCGAAGACACCCTATGAAGTCTATATAAAGAGAGAATACTACATAATGACATCATCGAATCTTATATCTTAGATCTTTATTCTACTCTTTTCTTAGTTTTTCTTTCTTTTTAAGACTTCAAGTATTCAAATTGTGTAAAAAATCAAGAAAGCCGTCTACACGATCTGTTGACTAGTTTTTATCTTTAAACTCTTAATCTTGTTTTTATTCTTCATTATTCATATTGATTATAAAATTATTTTCAAGTTTAAGTGAGTTTGATTTAATTACTATGTCGAACTAAACTTTCATACTAGGGATTTGATGTAGCTTAATTTCTATTCTAATTTATAATATTAAATTTGTTTTTCTTTGTTCAAGATATGATTTATTATTGAATTTGATGCTTCCAGGCAGAGTTTCTCCCCTGGATTGACTTATTTCATTAATCAGTATCGGAAAGGGTTTTTAATAAGAAAAAAGTAATAAATTACATGAGAATAATAACTTGATGCGGAAGCTATATAGTTTGACTCATGAAGGGTTTTCATAAGTTAACGACCTTAGGTTATAAATTTTTAAACAAACCATAAAACTTAAATATTTAATTCACATTTGATTGCACTATTGGGAGATAGGTAATTAGACGGGATTAAAATAGCTAACAATACATCAAGAGAGCTTATTAGTAATTTTAGGATTTTTTTTCCCTTACTTAAACAATTAAAATTGATTGGTAAACTAATAAAAAAAATTAGGTAGAATTAAGTGGAGTCAAAATCCCTAATAGTTTTTAAACCTTGATCTCTTTTCATCAATTATTCTTATTTGAATTCTTTTATATTGTTTTATTTATTTTTATAGTTATTCTCTTCATTATCGTTTAAATAATAATAGGTTAATATAATTTTGGTATTTGATATATAATTTTCGTGGAACGATATTCTACTCACTGTTTATTACTTGTTGCAATTTCGTATACTTGCGAAAAACCGCTGTCAGCATACTCCCCATGTAAATGTAGCTCTAATTGTATTGATATAGCAAGATCATATGTTTGGAACATGGGTGCCCTCAGTATGAGAATATGCACTTTATATCTGCTTTTGTAGGCTATTTATATCCCTCTACTTTTGACTGGCTTTCAGAGCCCCTTTTTGTTCTGCTAATCTCATCTACTTCTTATTTTGCTAAGTGTATATGAGCTCCATAAGTTAAGAAGAAAAGAAAATGACTTAAGAAGATAATACTAAATAATATATGCTTTTACAAGTCTATATCTTATGTTTATAACTTATATATTTGGATTCATATTATTTATGTGTCTTATGTTTTATAAAATAACATCATATGGTTTTAGTATATAAAGGTAAAAATCATGCTTTTCAATGATGATGTATGAGAATGTATGATTATATGTTAAGTGTTTAATTATGCACGTTTAGTATCTTGAATGATTATGAGTATGGATGCATGAGTATATGAATGATTGTCATCACAATATTGAATGTATGAGACTTATAAGCATCACTGAGTTTTATACTTAGTGCGTTGACATTTATTACATACAAGTTTTATACGGAGAGTGCTGGTAATATATCAATATCAGCATCAGGGTATAAGAGCCCATTTTTTTAGTTTTAGTTATATATCTAACTATATATTTGGATTTATGGCATGCATACCAAAATAATATTCGGAGTATGTATTTTATTTGGAGTTTATGTATGAGGATATGTTTTACAAGTTTGTATGAGATTTAGAATTCTAAGGAGGTATGTATATTTTAAGTTATAGAATTGAAATTTAAGTTATTTATGCATGAATGTGTATGAGAAATATATTAGTATTGATGATTATGATGTTGAATTTATATTGAGATTGATAATGATATTGGAGTTTGATGGATGATTCTTGAGGATCGTGAGATAGAAGTGTTTTTGTTTCACAGGTTTTCAGTTAAACCTAGTTTTTAAGATAAACTTTTGCACTTTTTCTGTAAAATTTCCTAAATTATTTTTCTTAGTAAAAATTTCAAACTTGCTAAACTTATAACACTTATAATACATCTAGTTCATATCTGTAGATACAAGTTTAACATGTACATTAGGTATGTAGCATCAGCCATCTGACTTTTCGAGACCGAGCAAGGAGTGTTACTGTAGGAACATAGATGGAATTTTTGAAATAGATGTGCAATATATGCTAGCGACAAGTTGTAAATATTAGTGTAAACTCTTGCTATTGATCATTTTATTCATGTTGGCAAACTTTGTACGAGTTAATAAAACGTTTCTTTTTCTTCTAATAAAAATATATAAAAAAAAAAACTTAAAAATTGCACCTTAATTTCTCGTTCAATAATTAAGCATCATGTCTCACTTATTGAATATACATCCAATAAATATAATTTTATAAACTTAAATGTTGAATAAATGAAATTTAATTAATAAAAGGGTTTAATGGGCTAAACTAAAAAATAGAGAATCCTCTAAACTTTTCTTGTGTCCATTAATGTATTAAGCCGAAATGAAAATCTAGTATCTTTTATTGGTAAGAAACAGAGGAGATAAATGTACATTTACCGTGAAACGTATTTAAGAAAAAATACTGAAATCTGATAAAATTATTATCAGAAACGAAACAATAATAAATGACACGCATAAAACAGATGTTGAAAAGGTCAACAATCAGATTTTCCACTGTTTAATCAATAAAAATGAACTAAAGCTGCTTATGTTACTGACGCAGTTAAACTTACTAACAAGAGTAAAGACAACTAATGAGATAAACATCCAAACTTAACTTTTACCCTAATTTATTTTTGGGCGGAGAAACGTTAAAGGAATTGCGTCAGGTCTGGGTGCCAAAAGAGCCTTTGTAAATTGCTCAGAGGCGCACAACCAACCAAACACAGTTTTCCTTTTTGCTGGCATCCATTTATTTAACGTCACACAGATGATGAGGAATAATCAGAATAAATTATTGATTAAGACGGGACAAGAAAAACCATGCTTAAGAAATGAGAGAGAGTGAGAGAGAGACCAGCGGAGTGTAACCCCAACAAATCTGGAAGGCAAAATTTCGTAACAAATAACTCGGTTGACTCGGAGTTCTCTTTAATAATGGGGAAAAGTTGTCACATTTATGACAAAAAAAAAATACAAAACACAATAGGCAATAATTCGTATTGCAAAAAATTACCATATTGATCCACGACAACAAAAAAATCTGCAGAACGGAGGTCTCCAATCATTCATCATCCGAATAGTTGAACTTAACAGAATGAGAATGCATATCGATCTGCCCGCCTCTGTATGTCCCCCGCTTCTTCTTTGTCTTTTCATGCCTAAAATCCCTGGGGAAGATTGAAAGATAGTACAGAAAATGACAAATAAATAATATCGGTGCATATAATTATAGTTGCAAATGATCATATGCTTTCTTAGTACTGATTAGTACCCGATGCTTGACCACATACTTTTATATGCATAACATGCCAGAGATATTATAGCCAATGATTTCTTGAGGAGTCAAACACAGAAGAGAACAAGGAACTTTCCATCATGCGGAGGTTGAGATATGCTGAAGGTATAATCTGATCTTAATCTCATTTTAATGCGCCTTTTTTGTCAATATAGTATCAACATAAGCTACTGTTTTGATAGTATTAGTTGCATCTCATAGTTCCAAAAAAAATTGATACACGTACACATAAGAAGGGCAAGGAACAACCACAATCATGCATGATATTTGACTCCTACAATATCTAATATTAGAACTAAATATGACAGATGCATAAAATGGAGGATGGGCTGGAGACTTTGTTTTATGATAAAATTTCTCACTTTTGCTAGAATACCCAAAAATTTAAAACTGATAGCAAAAATGTTGAACACAAGAAAAACAGAATAAGCACTAAAACAACTCAACAGCACTGAATTTACAAATTAGATCCTTAATTACAGCTAGAGGTGAACATTATTCAGTTCAAACCAGAATACCTGAGAAATAACACATTCGTTATTTTGGAATGTTTCAGTTTAAATTTTGGGGCCTTTCAATTTATTCAGTTCAATTCAGTTACCATTTTGGCCAGGGAACCCCTACTCTTTTCTTTTCTCAGAAACAGAACTCAGATTCTCACTTCATTACTCTGTTTCTCTACTCCTTTTACAATTGCTTGAAATGAGCCATCAAAAACTACTATCAATATGCTGATAGAAGTTCAGATGCAAATAAGCATATAAGAAAATGAGGAGATAAGGATTTGACTCATGGTTACCACCTCAACTTTTTGCCTACTTATGATAAGGTTACACCAGGCTTCTTTTGGCACATTTTGTTTCCATCACCAAAGTGGACATCTAGATCAGAAGGTCACAAGCTAGTTTATTGAAGTGCATCCAAGTTATTAAGTATCACTTTCACAGCGGATGTTAGTTATTAAGACTGTCAGTTATTGACTAACCAAGCCATTTTTTTTTTAAAAAAAAAAAAGCCCAATACAAAAATAAGAATCAAACTGAAAGTTCGTTGGATTTGTTCTTCAAGTCTGAATTCAGTTCAATTATATATTATAGGAAATTTATTTGTTTAGCTATTGGTGAATTTTGAACCAAACCTACGAGCCAATGCACAATTATAAGCACAGCCAATCAACCTCAATAGAGTTGAATCCAACAAAAGACAATAAGATATTAATTTCATAAAGCATACACCTTCAGACATATGGAAAATTGTTGCATGATAACCATTTGAAAATCTAATTTTATAATCAGCCAGAGTTATAGATGATAAAATATTGAAGAACTTTACAGTGAACAAAACAAGGGATAAATTCCAACCTAATAAGATAGTAAAATTAGGAATCAGAATTTAGAGAGAAAAAAAAGGTCAGAACTGGGTCATAAAAAGCATCGAAGAAAGAAGAAGTTTTTGGAATTTTCTGGAAGCAGAAGGGAGAAAAAGAAGATGGAAGAGAATTAAAAAATTCACAGGAGATAAGCAAAATACAAGCTTCACACATGTACCTTCCAACCAAATGAAAAGAACTCAGAAATCCAAATCCAGAAGCCTAAGCAAAAGAACTATATAAACAGAGTTTTTATAGAGATTCCAGCTTGCCCAGTAAAATTAGTGATCTCACATGGAAAAAATACTTAATAAACAGTTAATACCAAGTGAGAAAATTCCAATAGGAAAATTTTCTCACAAAAATAAATTGTTAAACACCACCAAAATCCTGTCTTCCAAAATTTCAAAGAAAAAAGACTAGGAGTCCGCAGGATACTTCTACAAAAAAAAGTCATCAGAAAAATCTATTTTATTTAAAATTAAAACTACGAATTAATACAAAATAACTCATTTTTTATGGACTACATGATTTACAGGTTCCTTGAAAAGAACAGTTTGACATGATATAATAATTGCATAATTTGCCAAATCTTCCTAGGATGACTTTAACCACCATGCCAAAAAATTTCAAGTGGACCTTTATATAACTAATTTGATTCCTTTTCTGATTCTCATAGGCAATGAGGTTATATCAAAACAGCATAAAGATCTAGATTTTATTCTCTGTGCATGCATCTCAAGGTATCATGAAAAACAAAACCTTAACTACAAAATGTACCTTCCTCTAACTTGCCCAAGAACTTCTTGTGCCTTTGCACCATAACCACTCTCAGCACCATCCTGCAATGAATTAGGGTAAAAACTTGAAGGAAATGATATAAACATAGAACACTCAGATGAAGGGAACTCGAAAAATAGGTATGAAACAAACCTTTGCCCAATACGAGTTATCTTTAAGCCTTTCGTCAGTGAAAACCACTTCATCCACTTTTACTCTTTGAAAATACTTAACTGTCTTTGGCTGTAACGTCATAATTCCAGTTGTAAGTGGACTCATAGAATCAATGATACTCATGAACAGAATTACAAATGCTACCAACACAACAGGAAAACGTATTCATGAAAGGAATTATAGATAGGAGATAGAGAGAGCAAAAGGGTGTGCATAAATCCTCAATTAAGCTGTCCTATAAAATCATGAACAGAATACAATCATGCAAAACTTGATTAACTTATTTCCCACAAGACCCTAGAAGAGCTATCCACATTCAACTACACTGAAACAAAATTTTGGTAGATCCCAGTACAATAATCCTCAAGTCATAGCAAGCTTTGCGTGTACGTTAGACACCAAAACAAAATATCGTATAATTTTCATTCATTAAACATCAATGTGAGCATGTCAAAATTTATGCATAAAAGTATAAGACCTTGACATGTTAAGCATCTAGTATCAACTTTGTATTGTTAGCATATTAATCTTGTAAATGTCCAGTTACAGATAGGTAAAGTTTGTATGCCTTCCTAATAAAATTTCTTTTAACTACTCAAGCAAGAATTTGAAGTTTGATATCACCAAAGAAATCATTGAGAAACCAATATTAATTCTCCAGCTACACCTTTGGGGTTTCGATTGCCTCTGAAATGCTCAGGTGAATATTTGTGTCATAGAAGAATTCTTATCTCTATCTCCCTATCTCATCCTCAAAAGATGTCATTTTCCCAGTCACATCCACATATAGTAATCAATGTACATAAGGCCAATGCAAGAAATAGTCCAATTTTCAAAGATTAATTGGTGGATATATTAGTCAAAATGATTTATACCTTCTATGACCATAAAAATCAGAACATAAGTAAAAGGCAAAACTCAAAAGTTATTTCCATAAAGAGATCCTAGGCTCTAGATACAACATCTCTTTCTCTGAGTAAACTAGAAAAAGGAAAAGGATTAGATTGTATAATGACAAATGTAAAACTAATACTTGTCTAGACATAACATCATTGAGCAAGCCCTACAATGGAGGAATCAAATTCCTTTTCATCCTCGAATGGCATAGTTCTATAAAAAAAAAATTCAAGGAGATTGCTGGGTAAATAAAATTCATCCTCTTTCTCTATGCTGCTAATTTATGAAGAAAAAAGAAAACGGATGCAGCAAAGGGAATCATTTACAACACATGGTCCTTATTTCTAAATCTTAACTACTGATGCATGAAAAGATAGGTGGACCACTAGAGGTAATATTCAATGTTCAAGGAACCTGGTAAGAAAATTATCAGAGAATAAGCCACATATGCAGGGTCAATTTGGTATTTAGACAGCTTCATTTCAGAATTTATTCGTGATAAAGTAATAGAATCAAAGTAGTGTCCTGACTCTTGAGTGTTAAAATCCATACCTCAGCCGAACCATTCTCTTGCTTTTTTATGGCTTTCTGCGAGACTGATTTCTCTCCATTTTCCCCAAGGATCCCATTTGACTGCCCATTAATCTGTTTAGAAGATCTTTTCTGGGACTCAACAAGACCAACTTGGTTGCTTTCTTCTTTCTGAACTTTTTCTTCAGTTCTGCTGGCAGAATTTAACTCTGTAGATTGCTCACTAATCTTGGGTTCCTTGGAACCTTCAGTCTTTCTTCGTTTAGATTCTTCTGTCTTTCTATGTTTGGATTCTTCAAGTTGCTTTTCATCACCAGCTTGAACAGCATCTTCTTCAGAAGCCATCCTTTTTCTTTTCTTGGAACCTTTACCTTCTTTGTCAGTTAAATGCTCCTTTGGAGTCCTTATTTCATCTTTTGTAGAATCAATATCATTTGTTTTTTCTTTATCATCAACACGATCGGAAGACAGCTTGTCTTTCTTCCTCTTCTTATCCTTTGATTTATTATCCGTCACAGAGTCAGTTACTTTTTTGCCCTCTACAAAAACTACATTCTTAGCGTTTTCTGCAGTTGTTCCACACAGTGATTCTGATGGATTATGTATATTGTTATCGGTGAGAGATTCAACATTTAAGTTGCGTTTCTTCTTTTTGTCCTTGCATTTTGCAACATCAGCAGGGTCATGCAAAACCTTTGTGCTGACTTGTTGTTCTTGTTCAAGAGAACTTGAATTTTTTTTTCCTTTCTTTTTCTTTTTGGATTTTACATCTATAGGTACTGAATCCTGCATAATCACCTCATCATCATTATTAGAATCAATAGGTTTACCACTAGTACTCTTATCACTCTTCTTTTTCTTTCTATCATCCCCTCCACCTCTTCCAGAAATGATGTCAGCTTCTAATTCTGCAGTTCAATAGAATCAGGATATGGAATAGCTTTAGAAAATTCATCATACAAATTAAAATTACTATGAGAGGACATTGGGAGAATGACAGGCCAAAAAAAAAAAAAAGAAATCCACGATTAAACACACCTTGCACCTTCTCGCTCTTCAAGTTTTTGCTGACTTGATCACTGGAAAATACAGAAAATCATGCACCATGAGAATGTACAAGTAAAATTTTAACTTAATGCTAACTCAATATGTAGAGGAAACAAAAAGATTTGAAATTTAGGAAGTTTGTTAACAATAGACATTTATAAAGCACTTAAAACTGTAGGAATTCTGTCCAGTGATGTCCAGAAGAAGAATATCATCATCGCTGACCTTGCCTACTGCAAATAAAGCAAAGCCATACCATAACATCTAAAACATATGACTCCTATTTGGGTCATAGAAAACATTTTCCTCAAAAACATTTTATTACTGAAAAATGTTAACAGTGACAAAGAAAACTCATAACGAAACCACACGCATCCATTCATCAGATGCCACCATCATCTCTCAAAATCATAATGTTCCATTTGTTGCACGATTATTTATCCAGTTTGACAACAAATACAACGAAAAAAAAAATGAAGCTTTCTACACTCTGTTGGGATGGGTGAGGGAAGGGTAATTAATGGAAGGTTAAGGGAGGGTAAAGAGGGGAAGGGTAAGAAGAGTTATAATAAAATAATATAGAAGTTTTGAAAGGAGTATAAGTGAATTAATGGAAAGGTAGAGAGAAAAAAATGCATATTCTTTGTGTTTGGGAAGAGGGGAAAAGGGGGGTAAATAATTAAAAGTGGTTCAAAAATGCTTAGTTAGTACAAAAATACTTAACTACCTCCCTCTCCTCCCTTCCACTCCTGTAGCAAAATTTGAGATTTGTCATTATTTAACCTCATTCTTCCCTTATATACCCCTCCTTCACCTCCAACCAAACAGACGTTTAGAGGTTCAAACAATTTCATTCTTACATCTTGAAAGACAAATGTATTGAAACCAACAACAAACGATAAGTTATTTTCTAAATACTTCAGAAAAACAAGTTGTTTATCACAAAACAAAACAGAACCTTAATCAAATACAATATATTCCAAATTACAAGCTCAATACGATGTGAAAACAAGAAATTTGTTGACGTCATTACCCCATTTCCAAAAACTTGCAGAACATCTCTTCCAAATCAAATGAGGAATTCTCCAAATCATCTTTCTGCATAGGCAGAAAATAGGGTGAGCCAAAAGAAAATTTTATAACAAGCCAAACAAACTAAGAGAGAAAAGGAGTGAGACCTCGAGTTTGGCTTCTGAACGAAACTTCTTAAGAGTTTTTGAGAAGCCACTGCATTCAAGATACTTGGCTATAGAGTGAAAGAGAAGAGCTTTCTGCTCGGGCCTCAGAATTAGGGTTTTGTTGTTGGTAGTGCCGTCGCTTTGCTTCATGCTTGGAGACTTACAGAGTAACACGACTTGGCGAGGCCTAAATGCTAAAAGGCTAGGGTTTACGGTTACTGTCCCTGCGATCTGGGCTTTTGGCATATAAATTAATAATTATTTATACATAAACGACATAGGAAGACACACAGAGACAGAGGGCCAGGAAGAGATCTTTCACCACCAAAGCAACAAATAAACCCCTCCTAGCCAAACTCCCAGGGTTCTGCAAAGATTTTCTTCTGTTTTTCCCCCAATCGAGTATAAAGGAAAGGAATAAGGTCAATTTGGTCCTCTACTTCGAAACAAATATACAATTTACTCCAAATCAACTTCTTTGATAAAATTTAGCTTATGCACTATCTAGCTTTAAGAAAGGTCCAATTTTTATCAAAAAAAATTCTTTAAATTAAATAATAAAAAACATTTGATTCAAATTAAATATAACTAGAAAAAATAAAAAAAATAAAACAAATTTTTAAAACTAAATATTAAATATGATCAATATTTTTTATTTTTTAATTTTTTAATCAAATATTTTCTTTAGCTACAGTTTAATTTTTTTTAGCTACTATATTTTTAACAATTTTCTTTTATAATTTTAAACTTTCAAATAATTTATATCAATTACAATATTAAAAATTATTTTTATTTAAAAGATGGGTTTCTTTTGATTAAGTTTAAGAAATAAATTGTAGAAAAATTAATTTTTAAATAAATTATACATTGCTCCCAAGTTTTGGAACAAATTGAGCCTTGTTCTTTGAAAATTACCATTATATCTCTATAATATATCAAAATAAATTACTTTATCTTTAATGTTTACCTCCCTTGACAAAATAGTCATTCATACTCACTTTTTTATACTTTTCCATTAAATGTCTTTAGAAAATATAAAAATACCCTTATCTTTTCACAAAATATTTAATGACAAAATACCCTAAAATGAACTAAATGACTAAATAGTTTTCCGAACTGGACTAAGGGTGTTCAACAGACAACCTAAACTGCTCAAATCGATTCAAAACAACTTAAACCGATAAAAAATAGTAATTTTAAAAAATTGATAGTTTGGTTTGATATTATCAAATTCAAAATCGAGCTTTTGGTTCGATTTACAATTTTAGTCTCAAAACTACCCAGATCGAACCAAACCGCTATATATATGTGTTTGAACTTTTAAATTCAATTCAATTTTTTGAATGAAAATTTCCTTTGTATCGATTGATTTATATTTGATAGTAAATTATAATATTAGTTTATATTGGATAATAAATTGAATAGTATTTTCTTATATAGCATTTTGCACACTGAATCCAAATCCGAAGTTCAATTTTTTATCAGTATACTTTAAGATTCAGTTATTAAATTTTAGTGCAATTGCCAATAAAATTTATTTGATTGAATTATTTAAATTGGCTTGATTATAATTAGTGGATTAAATGAAAGGAAATATGAATTGAATTTCCAATTAATTAATGAAGTTAACTAATTTTATGAAAATTTATTAAATTAAGATGACAATAATTGGTTAGCTATGAAAATTCAAAATGAAGACAAATAATGAATAAATATGGATCGAATTAAATACTGATATTGTGATTGAGGAACATTCATGAATACGAAAGATGGGAAAATATTGTGAAATGTGAATTATTAATTTTGAAAACAAATTTTATTATATAAATATAACATTACCTCAATGTTATCGCATTTACCTAATTATTATATAAATATAATTATTAATTTAAAACTTATTTGGATATATTATAAGAATATATTTTGAAAACAAATTTAATAAAAAGCAATGGTATAATTATGGTTGCACTTATGTAATTGCGGAAGACTTAATAACTAAAAAGTTTTATATTTAGTAATAATCTTTTAAAAGGAATTTGCAAAATCTTAATTAATAATACTACATGTAAAACAATTAAATAATTTGATAAACTATAAATAAAAATTAGAAAGAAATAAATCATGTAATTCATATAAATCCAGTTTGGTTAAAATATGTCACTTTGAAATAATAGGATATAAAATCCAACTTTGAATACTCAAATAAATAAACAATAAATAATGGGTTCACTTCAATTATATAAATATCATGAACTTAAAATACATTTATTCCAATTAAAATTTTCTTATACCACATGCCAATCTCATAGTACTTTCATGCTCAAATCCGCTGACATATCCTCCTCCATCTCTGATGTTGTTATTAGAGTTTGAACCATGCCTATCCATAATCTTCAACCTACATGTGAAAAACTTCACACGCTGAGTATAAAACTTAGTGGTGCTTATTACATATATTAATTTAAACATAGATTTTGGAAAATATATTTTAGAAGTGACTAATAAAAATTTGAATAATTATTGCTAAAAACATTTGCAATCAGATTAATCATTATAAATGTCATATCATGTATTCCTTACCTTATTCTGTATTTTCAGTCAACATAATATTTAATTTAAAACCCACATCCATAATACATACCATATTTATCTTTAAGTAACAAATTCACATAATATTCTTATTGATAGTAACATATAATAAACCAATATCACATAACAAGCTTATTAACTTAAATTATTTTCTTATTTTAAAATCACATTTTTCTTAAGGGACTCATATACACTTAGAAGAAAATGAAGCAGATAAGATTTCGGAATCACTGAATGACTTAATTGTGGCCTGTGAAAGTGCCACCACTTATCACTTAATCGTGGCCTGTGAAAGCGCCACCACTTATCACTTATTAATAAGCGCGTCCACTTATTTAGAAGGGCTGATAATCTTAGCATATGATCATAGCTTTCACTTAACATAATGGGCTAATAACCCGAGCATGCTCATCACTTAGAATAAATCAAATCATACAACAGATTCACACTAAGTGTATTGAGTCTGAAACTTATTTTCTTATTATTTCATAACACTTCTTACATAACTCATTTCCCATATATAATACACATACTCAAACAGTCATTAAATCACTGTGTTTACCATAAGAGCTGCACATAAACTTATGGTATTCAATATTTATAAGTTTACTTTCTATTACATTTCATTAATCAATTGTAGTTCACTAATTAACAGCTCATTTATAATTAGTAAAATTTCGGCATCATTTCCTCTATAAATGGGACATTATAAAAAAAAATACACAAACAAGCATCAATTCACAACCCAAATCCATGGGTAGCCATTAACAATATTTTCCCATCCTCCATTTAACAACATCAATACAACTTATAATTATCATTCAAAATCATAAGTTAATTTATATAATCAAACACATATATATATATCATACATAACATTACCCCATCACATTTAATTAATAAATAATTCCATAGTTGTACTCAACCCAAATCAATATATTTAACAATTAAATTTTCTAGTCCTTAATATTTAAACTAAAAACAAGTTTAATTCCTAATTCAAGCTAAGGTATCAATTTCATTTTCTAGCACCACCTTCTTCAATTTACTATTTAAATCATTCAACTTCTTTAT
>CANUEX010116079.1:0-52471 GCA_948099535.1 Jatropha multifida | reverse complement strand
AAAAAAAATGTCATCATATGGGCTTACTATTCCGATAGTCAAATGATAATAGGGATGAGTTGTGATAGTTTAGGCTTACTACGGGCCTCGGATGCCTTAAGCTTACCTAGGTCCTAGTGCCGGTCCGGCCCACGGTTTTGGGTCGTGACAAAACCATACTTAAGACCCATTGTTAATTTAATTATCAACTATTTAAGTAATTTTTTATAAAATGGTAAAAATTAAATATTATTTGATTAAATTTTTATAAAATGTTATTTTAAAATATAATATTTTAAATGATATGTTACTAAATAATAAATAAAATAATTTTTCACTTTTTAATTTTAAAAATTATTGCTGACACAGTATTAATCAGCTAATTAAAGATTAATATTAAGTTTAGTTGTTTTATTCTTATCTCAAAAAAAAAATATTATAGTTTTCTGTTTTTGGATATATTACTATATATTTCCTTCAAGTTTTTTTACTTAAACTTTTTCACGCTAGGTTTGAGTGTATTGAGAAACCTATTAACTTGGGTTAGTTGTTTGAATTAATTAAATTTTTCTTAGCTTATAAATAAAATAAATTCATTTACTGATAAAAAAATATTAATTACTGCAAATAATTATGAATATTAGTGGTAATGTACGACATTTGCTTTGTTGAGAGAATTTATTATGATATCTGAATCGGCCAAACATGAGGTAAGGGTTGACATATCTCCAGTAGTATACATTATTATTATTAATTATATATTATTTGATTTGTAGAATTATTTACTTTTATTTACTATAATTAATGATGGTGTATGACAGAAAATATTCACATATTCTAAACAAATTCAATTCAATTATTTTTTTATTTTTACAAGAACAGATTAAGCTGTCTCTAATGCAATTAATAATATTTCATCCGTTCAAAAAAATAATTGATCTTTTCTTCACTTTTTTTTCCATTTTAATTAATTTTTAAATTGTATATTATACTCTTATTAAATTTTATTTTATTTTCAATAATACTCATTAATTATTACTTATCATTTTAATATAATAATTATTAATGTATTATTTAAAATATGTATAATAGAAAAATTATATGAATAAAATTATTCTTTAATTATTTTATATGTATCAATATAAAAAAATTTCTTTTATATTGATATTACACCTTGTAAATATATATGCAAATTTTATTAATTCCGACTAATTGAATATAATTTTGTAATTTAAT
Source organism: Jatropha multifida (assembly GCA_948099535.1). Classification (NCBI taxonomy): domain Eukaryota; kingdom Viridiplantae; phylum Streptophyta; class Magnoliopsida; order Malpighiales; family Euphorbiaceae; genus Jatropha; species Jatropha multifida. The sequence goes on along the minus strand of CANUEX010116079.1, from coordinate 51,256 downwards.
TGAGACGGATAAAATTTTGTGCTCATATTCTTCAATTGAGGTGTAAGCGATATAAACTTAAACAAAAAGGTAATACTTCATCTCAATAACTCATATCCTATTTTAACTTTAAGTGAAATAAAAATATATTAACAAACTCAAACCTTTTCAAAATCCGTTCATCGATAAAACTATCGGTATCAATAATGAGACGAAGAACACATTTGCGAACATTGATATAAACATTTTGGCTATACATTTTCGATATATTTACGAGCGTATATTTAAAAATGTTTCAAGAGAAATTAAAAGTTTCTATCCTCTAAGTAATGCGCCCTTAAGAGTCTTATTTCATGAGTTGTCTCTCTTTCAATTAATTTTTATATAAATATTTAACTAAACTGAGTAAGAAAATTCATTCAAATTTAAATCTAGAAATTAAAAAGTTAGGCATACAAATTAAAGGCTAAGAAACTGTTGTGATGGAGGTCTTAATCGCTTTTCCGAGGCCCGTTGATGGGAAGGAAGTGCTACCAATAAAAAAAAAAAAAAAAAAAAAAAAGGTAATTGCGACCTCCAAGTTTGACAAACTAATACAACCTCATTATCAGCTTTTTGGAAATTTTGAAGAATCATAAAAACCTTTCAAGCCTCTGTATCTTCTTCATTCAATCAACCTAAATGACATTTTTCTTTCTTCCAAAAGAGCTTTCGGTTCAGCTCAACTTTAACAATGGCATTTTTCTTTTGTGTTTTTCATCAAAATTAAATTGTTTACAAGTATATATTATTAATTTAGAATGATATCTTAAAATGATCTATTTATAATTTGTAAATTTAGTATGTAAGATAGTCTTGATATTTTTTTTAAAAAAAATATTAAAATAATATATTATTTACTTCATCAACTAATAGTTTTTAAATAAGTATATGATCAAAATAGCGAGGTACCTTATGATTCTTAATTTATTTTAATTATTTTTTTCAAAATTAAGTTAAACCTAAAAATAGATATGATTTACAAATTAAAACACATTCTATTTTTGAATCTATTAAAAAATAAAAAAAGATTAAAATAGAACTAATAATATAAAATATTAAAATGAATCGTGCAGAAACAAATCCATTCCGTTTCATAATTGGATTTTTCTGAATAATATTTAGTCTAAAATATAGTTAACATTGGAAAAATGACAAATTGATGACGGGTCAGTCCAGATGCAACACACCAATTTTGCGTTTTCTTGTTGTTTTTTTAAAGAAAAGTCTATCAGAACGACATGTGTCCCTCTCCAAACCAAACGCCGTTACAATTTAAGTAGGTGTTCTGATTTCAATATTCTTAGCCAACGTCCATTCTCCATACTGAAAATTCCGTCAATATTCCAATTCCGCGAGCCTTTTGGTCCACAAAATTAAATTCCATTAAATTTCTTACCATTTAAAACTTAGGACTCACGAATGACTTAATCACTCAATTTTCCATTTTATTTGGGATTATTAATATTTTTAAAAATACAAATTTTTATCTTTATTTTTTACTTTCATAGCATTGTTATACCTTTATGTCAATTTTTTATATTTTCCATAAAATATAATAACACGTTAATTAATTTTGACAAAATAGTCAATAATATGGTGAAAAATTAATTAATTTTGCTAACGTACACAAATGAAATAGTAATTTAGTAATGTGAAAGTATAAAAAAATTGACAGACGTATATAATAATAGTATAACACAGGAAAACTAAAGATAAAACTATATGTCGTTAAAAATACATGAGGATGTATACCTGGAAAGACAATAATTGAGGCGAGATGGAGAGGAAACTAGTGGATAGGGAAAACCCTAACTTGCACTCATCAGAGGCTCAACATGCGACGAAGAAAGTAAAGTTCTGGGACAAGATTCTTAAGGTAGGGGATGATTCTTACACTGGAGACGAAGAGGGGGAAGCAATCCTTTCGTTATAAGGTGGTTCAGGTATGCAGGATGAGATAGAGGAGGATTCAATAGATGATAGCAATTTTGTCCTCTCCTCTGATGATATCAGTGTTGACAAGTTTGGCCCTGTGCCAGAGGTGAGAATATCTTATAGATTACACGGTAACCTAGTTAAAAAATGGTCGAAGGCGTGATTGCGCACTTATAGGGTAGGCAAATTGGGTGTAAACTGATTTGTGCTAAAATCCAAAGTTTGTGGAATCCTTACAGACATCAAGTGTTGGACCTAAGTAACAATTTATTATCAAGTTTGATATGGAAGCTGATTTCCATAAGGCAGTGTTGGACCTAGGTAACAATTTCTTTCTTTTCAAGTTTTATATGGAAGCTGATTTCTATAAGGCAGTATTGGATGGCCTTGGGACGATGGCTGGAAGTTATATGATTGTGCAACCATGGAGTTCTAGTTTTGACATCCATAAGTTTTCGATTAAAACGTCGGTGGTGTGGATAAGGTTACCCGCTTTACCTTTACATTTACACTATAAAAAAGTATTAAAAGGGATTGGTAATTTAGTTGGTCGCGTCATTAGGGTGGATAATAATATCACTAATATTCTTCATGGAAATTCACGAGACTTGCAGTCACGGTGGACTTGAATGCTCCTTTGGTCCAAGTTCTGGATTAATGGGAAAGACTAGGTTATCTAGTATGAGAGGATACCCGAGTTATGCTTTGATTGTGGTCGAGCTGGTCATAAAAGTTCTGTATGCCCTTTCAAGGAGAGTGTTGGTATTGAGCAAGTTAGGGAATCTGCGAGGGACCAAGTTCCAAAAGAGATAGACAATTCCCTAACCTTTGGCCCTTGAATGGCGGTTAGCTGGTGACCCCGTCAAAACTAGAAACCAGTAGATGACTTGCGATTTTCTCGACATGATTCTAGCACGGGGAGATCGAGGTTTGACGTCTTCTCCGAAGATGATGGCGATGATTCAAGGGAATAAAATCCTAGCAATATTGGAGTCGTCCTAATATTAATCACATGGATTCCTATGCGGGGATTTCTTGCTCTCTTGCTAAGGGTAAGGATAAGGCAATTTATGACTTATCTAAATAAAAAAGTACTAGGCCCAATATTAGTTCTAAGCCCTCCCATCTAAATTAGGGCCTAAGTCCACTATAGGACCAAACAAGACCACCATACGAGACTTCTTGGACTTTACCTTTAAACAACCAATATGTCTGTTATTCCCATGTAAAGCTCTTTAGACCCCACTAGCCATTCTGTAGTCAGAATCCATGAAGCCCATCCGGCTAACCCTAATACAGTTAACCCTTCTTTGGCCGAAATCCCAAACCATGCTCTTGCATAGAATATTCTTCCAGACCCGAGAAATAATAGCCTCATACCCATAACATCCAAGCTTGAACCTTTACATGGTATTGTTAATAATAAAGTTTTTATTGACGCCATTGAGGATGGGATGACTAAGGACCGTGAGACGGTGGATGATGATCATATCGAGGATAAAGAAGAAGATGATGCTCTCTTTGAAAGGGAAACGAGCAATCCTTACCTACGGGATTAGGATTTCTGTCTCTTTATGGCCTTTTTCTCTCATATTTTGTTTTTTATGTCAGTATATTGTTACAATAGTCAAGGAGCAGGCAACTCCATCTTCCTTCGCACTCTGAAAGCTTTTGTTGTATCTCATAAGGTGGATATTTTGATCCTTTTGGAGCCGTGTATTAGTGGGCAAAAGGCTGATTTTGTTATTAAGAAGCTGAGATTTGCGAGCTCATATATAATTGAGGCTACTGGTTATTCTAGTGGTATTTGGGTATGTTAGAATTCTCGATGGCAAGTTCATATTCTTTATAATCATTCTCAGTGGCTGCTTATGGGAGTCACTAATTCTAATGGTATTGTGATGGAGCTCACAACTGTCTATGCGAGTCCTCGAGTTCAAAACCTTAAGCTTCTTTAGAGCCAACTCAGTCCTGTTATTGAACATATGCATAATTCCTGGCTCTTGCTTGGTGATTTTAATGCCATTATCAACAGGCAAGAGCGTTTTGGTGGTTCAAGCAGTTTGAGTCGGTTTGAATATAATACTCAAAATAAACCTAGAGTGGTAGTTTGAAAAAAAAAATAAATCAACCAAACATTTGGTGATTGTTTGATTTGGTTTGGTTTGATTCGATTTGTGTGATTTGAAATAAAAGAAATTAAACTTACTCATTCATCTAGGTAATAGAAAAAAAAAAATTAATATCATGCTAAATATGAAAAATGAATTAATAAAAATTATGCCATAAAATACACATAATTTTAAATAGCTGTTAGAAGTTTTTAAATTAATTTTTTATATGTATATTCTTAGTATAGTATAAAAAAATTCTATATATTCAGTGAGATAATAATTAAGCAAACTATAAATATAAAATTGAAATTTTGATTTAAATACATCTATTACAAAAAGTTATAAAAATATAGTTTTATACGCATATATATATATATATATATATATATATATATATATATATATATATATATATAATTTTACATGAATATTTAACATTTGAACATTTCATAAAATAAGTATAATTTATCTAATTCATAAAAAATTATTATCTAATTATTATTCAATATAACTAATCTTACAATTTACTATCTGTTAAGCTCTCAGAATTTTGGAAGAAATTATGATTGTAATTCACTCGATTTTAGGATAAGTTTAGGTATATACTGGAGTCCAAACAATCTGTATTAGACAAGGATTTGAAATCCTAATTTATTTCTTGTTTAGAAGTATTTTATGGTTTTATTTATTTCATTGAAGTAATTTATTATTATATATTAACAGTAGTCTTCATCAATTATTTGGTCATTTATATCCAAATGTTGTATTTACTATTACCATTTATTATTTTATTATTATTTCTAATTATTATTATTTTTTGAAGGTGATGAGGGGATCAACCACGTTTTTCTGGAGCTAATTCGTCTGCTCCTTCTGAGCAAGGTAGTTAGAAAATTTGTAGAGTCTTTTGTAGATTTAGTGTAGGAATTTCTTATATTTATGCATATGTAAAATTTCTTTTTAACTTAATGAAAAAATCCAGATGTTTAGCCTTTCAGTCTCTTATACTTACTTTTAGTTTTTTGTTCTATTATCCGGACATGTTATTGTTGTGACTAAAATCTAGCGATCTAAATTGATGTTGTTGCCTGCGGTGAATATTGATTATAAGATGTTTCTTTCCTAACAAAAATAACTTGGTAAATACCATCTTACCAACTTAAGTGACTAATGCTTCTGCCTTGATATATTATCAAAGTGTTAAGCCTTTTGGTGGACTGTTCCTTTGGGTGGAGAAGGGTGTGGGCTGCTCAGGTTATTGGTGAGCGGGTCCCTTAGGACTGGGAGAATTAGGTTGCTTAAGCCATTGGCGAACGGGTCTCTTAAGACCGAGAGAACTAGGCTGCTTAAGCATTGGTAAACGGGTCTCTTCGAACCGGGAGAACTAGGCTGCTTAAGCCATTGGCGTCTCTTAAGACCGGGAGAACTAGGCTGCTTAAGTCATTAGCGAACAGGTACCTTTGGATCGGGAAAACTAGGCTGCTTAAGCCATTAGCGAATGGGTCCTTTCGGATAGGAAGAACTAGGTTGTTTAAGCCATTGGCAAATTGGTCCCTTCGGACCAGGAGAACTAGGATACTTAAGTCATTGGCCAACGAGTCCCTTCGGACCAAGAGAACTAGGCTGCTTAAGCCATTGGCATCTCTTAAAAGTGGGAGAACTAGGCTGCTTAAGCCATTGGCAAACGGGTTCCTTCAGACCAAGAGAACTAGGCTGTTTAAGCCATTGATGAACGGGTCCTTTCGGACTGGGAGAACTAGGCTGCTTAAGCCATTGGCGAACGGGTCCCTTCAGACTGGGAGAACTAGGCTGCTTAACCCATTGGCAAACGAGTCTCTTAAGACCGGGAGAATTAGGCTGCTTAAGTCATTGGCGAACGGGTTGCTTAAGACTGGGAGAACTAGGCTGCTTAAGCCATTGGCGAATGGGTCCCTTCGGACCGGGAGAACTAGGCTGCTTGAGCCATTAGCGAATGGGTCCTTTCAGACCGGGAGAACTAGGCTGCTTAAGCCATTGGCGAACGGTGTGACTGCATATAGACGTAAAAAAAACTTTAAGTAAGGTCTTTCAGGAAAAACTTGATGCTCCATGTCCATTGTTGTTATTGAAGGGCATGATGCATCAAATGAAAAAACCTAAGGCCTTATCATATTTTATTATTTCAAATAATGAAACTTTTTACACATCATAAAATGAATGAGTACAATATGCCCATTTGAGATTGTCAACATTCCAAGTTCTGGGTAGCTCAGCTCCTTTGATCTTTCTCAGTTTATAAGTGCCTGGACTTATTTGCTTCATCCAGTTTGTTATACTTATGAGCTCTTGCCATGAGCTTGGCAAAAGTCAAAGGTGGATCAATACTCAAGCTTTTGAACAATTTATTGTACTTGCAATTCTTAGCCATTGCGCTTACAGCTACTTCATTGTTCAGGTTCTCCACTTGCATTGCCATCTTTTGAAATCTAGCCACATACTGTCGTAAGGTTTCCCCTTCCTCTCTCTTTAAATCCACTAGGTTAGATGAGATCTTCTTAGATGGGATACAAGTTATGAAACGAGCTCGAAACGTTGTAGCTAGCTATGAAAAGGAGTATATGGACCCTGTCTTGAGCGTTTGGTACCACTCCTGTGCGGCGCCCTTAAGGGTGATTGGAAAAACTTTACACATTAAGTCCTCTGAGTTGGTTTGCAAATACATTATAATTTGAAAAGTTACTAAATGACTTCTTGGATCAATGTAACCGTCATAAGATTGAAAGGTGGGAAGTTTAAATTTAGGTGGGAAAGCTGCAACCAGGATGGTGGGGGGATAACGGTGAGTCTTGGCAGAGACCATAATGCCCATTCTCCTTTAATTCCTTACACTCCTGTACCAACTCCTTCACTACATCCCTAAGGTTCACCTCATCCAAAATTTGAGTATGACTAACCTCCTAGTCATGTTGGTGATTAGGCTTTGATTTTGCCTCCTAGTATCGATAAGAGAAGGAGTGAGTTGGATGTTTAGGGGAAGGTGGATGAACTTTTCTTTCGCTGGGGAGAACGTCTATGGGTTTGGGAGGCGTACTTGGATCGCCATTGGGTGCTGAGCTTTTCAAGATGCTTTTCAATACAGTGGTGAACTGAGAATAAGCTTGTGCCAAGGCTGTCGCCACTTGAGGATCAGTTACAGGCGGGAGGGTAAAGGTGATCGGTTGGCTAGGTTCGCCATGGTCGTTGCCTTGGCCTTCTAAGTTCGGATTTTCAGTTGGGTTGGCGGCCATGACGAATATAGGATTAAAGGCTAGCTAGAGTTGGAAAGAGGTTGAAGGTGTGTTCCACGCTCACCGCACCAATTGTTAAGCTCTTAGAATTTTGGGAGAGATTATGATTGTAATTCACCCAATTTTAGGGTAAGTTTAGGTATACTGAAGTCTAAACCATTCGTATTAGACAAGAATTTGGAATCCTAATTTATTTCCTGTTTAGAAGTATTTTAGGATTTTATTTATTTAATTGAAGTAATTTATTATTATATATTAACAGTATCTAAGAAAATTAGCCTATATATAATTGTTTGATTCAGTTTAAATGGTTTTTATTCTAAAACTGTAAACCGAACTAAAAGCTTACTTTTAAAATTTTTACGAAATCAAATCAAACCATTAATTTTTTTGGCTTGATACAGTTTTGGATCGGATTGAATTGATTTGGGTGATTTTGACGGTTTGGTGAAGACTTCCTAATTCAAGTGATAGATCAAAACCATTTCTACTTTAAAATAAACAAAAAATATTTAAAAATAAAAAACAAATCTCGTTGCTGAAGTTGCTGAAGATTGTAGAGAAAAATGAGAACTAGAACAAACTGTTTTTAATTTTGGCTTTTTTAATTTTTCTAACTTTCTGATTTTTCAATTATTTTATTATTTAAAAGTAAAGTTAAATAATTCATTTTAGACAAAATTTATGTCTTATATTAATTTAAAAGTTAATCTGAGTTAAACTAAATATCTAATAAAAGTTTAAGGTATATATTCATCATTCTACTTTACATAAAAAAAAAATTATAGAACACTTAACTTTTACGTTAAACTATTTACCGTTCAACTTGGTAAATTGTTTCCATTAGATATTTCAATTTGAAAAATTATTCTATTAAATCCTTGAATTAGTAAAATTAGATTGATTAAATATTTATTAGATATAGTTGAAAAAGGGCTAAAGCTACAAAAAAAATCTTGACCTACAAAAAGTTTAGGTTATTGCGAGAGATGAAGAAGGAGAAGAAGGGGGAGGAGAGAAAATGATGATAGTTATCAATTTTTTATTTTTAGGTGAAGGAGTTGCAATAAATGAAACGTTGGGTTTTTGGTCAAAACGGTAAATTTTGGAATCTTAAGTTAAGTTAACCCAACTTGGTTCTGTGAGACCCATCTTTATTAATTTTTTATTCAAAATTCAGTTATAATTTGCATTTGGGGTGATATTAATACAAATATCTCAATTTGAAAGTATTAGGGAGACGAAAGTCGATTTAGAATGATTTTGCAACAAGATATAAGTCAAAGTTTTTTTTTATAGCTTTAGCCGTTGAAAAATGCGAAAGTTATTGTTTCAAAATTGTACTAACTATACATTGAGTGAATATTTTACATATAAATACCGAAACACCAAAAAAGCTTTTATTGTTAGCATGAAAAGGGCCACAATGTTATTAAAATTTTTAATTTTAACAATAAAATGGATGTCTCGTAAAATTTAAAGTGACATAAAATTTTTTTAAAGAAAAATTTTAATTTTGCATATTAGAAGGTTATATTGAAACTGTACCCCTATATTTTGTAGAAAAAAATTACTTCACACTTGTTATTTCAAAAATATATTGTCATATCCCTGCATTTTGAGTCCGTTAAATTAAATTGTCCTTCTGTCTATTTTTTTGCAATTTTAGAGTATAGGTTAAACGAAAATCTAACAGTTTAAAGAGAGAGAAAAAAAATTTATCACCAAAATACCCTCTTTCTCTTCCTCTTCCTCTCCCTCTCTTTCTCTCTCATCAAACAAATCCGTAGTTCTTTCCTTCCTCTCCCTCTGTTTTTCTCTGACAAAATAAATTTATAGCTCTTCCTCTTCCTCTGTCTCTCTTTCTCTCTCCAAAAATAAATCAGAAGCTTGTCTGCGGTTTCAAGAGCACAACAACTCATATTGTCATATAATTTAGAAAATCCATCTTCTAAAAATGTTCAAAAAATGAATAAAACAAAAACTGATATGTTAATTAATAATAAGAATCTGGAAAAATTTTTTTATCAACTATCCATTTTTGATGATTCAATCGTTTTATACCTTTTCTCTCAAACTTAATTCAAAATAAAATTGACATGAGGTCATAATAGATTATTATACCAAAAACCTAGTATATAATTTTTATATTTTTGTTTGGAAGAATTAGGATTTGCTTGAGAAAAAGAAGAGCAAACAAATATGATAAATGGATAGAATTAGAGTCAATTATGTCATTTCATGTGCATTTAATGTCTAAAATCATAAAAATCTGATGAAAATGTAATTTAATTTAACAGACTCAAAGTGTAAAGATATAACAGTCTATTTTTAAAAGAATAAAAGATCAAATAATTTTTTTTATTAAAATATAAGAATATAATTATATTTTTTTTATTTAAAATAGGTTATCGTTGAATGGATTTGACATAACGTTAGAGAAATGACAAGGATTACATGCATTGGTCCATACGTTAGAAGTATATTTAATATTTTTATTAGTTAAATAGCAAACAAACAATTAATGCACACACATGGATATTCTATAAAAAGTTGAATTTATATTTATAAACAAAATTTATATTTTTTAATTCATTTATTCCAAATGAATAACATGCTTCATTTAAATTAATCATTCACAATCAGATATTAATCTAATGGTGATAGATCTCCGTCTGGCTCATGACATGGGGCTAAAAAGTGATGAAAACTATAAACCAGAATTTTGAGAGAAATGGGCTGTTTGGGCCCAATCACCGGTAAAGCGTACATGGATCAAGTCATTCCAGTTTTATACTCACCGTTTTAATAAAAAAAAATTATTAATTCAGTGAAAGTTACGAGATGAATATCCCAATTTATGGCAACAATTCACTTATGGTTTCCTAATCTTCAAAAATAAATAAAAAATTAGTGAAAATGAACTTTATATCTCTGGCGAATCAATATATATATAAAATCATGCCAAGTGAAACTGTTATGCAGTCTAATATAGGAATAAAAAAAAATTAAAGTACTTTAAAAATTTGTAAACATTTGACTAAATAAATGATTAAATAAATAATTAGCCAATAAAAATTTCTCCACTAAATGAAATAGTTATTTCAAAATTACAAATTTTTATTTGAGTATACAAATAACTCCCAACATTGTTGAAATTCAAAAAATAAAAAATCATATATATATATAACGGACATGTATTCTTCTAGTGTTGTCATTTAGAATTTTAAAAGAGTGACGTGTAATGCTTATTATTTATTTTATAATTATGTGAGTACTACATAAAATACCAAATTAATGGCATGTGTAATGCCTTGATTGTCTACCTGTATATTTATTTGGAAATAAATTAAATTAACGATTATTAATTGATTGAATTAAACTTTGTTAAATATAATTGATTAACATAACATTAGAGAATTAATAGCATATTAGTAACAATTTATATATATAATGGATATAAAGGTACGAATGGAAAAATATTGAATTTTTAAAACGTCTCAACATACTCTAATTGATAAAAAATATTATTAAGAACAATTTAGTCTTATTGTAATTAGATAATTTTTAATTTTATTGAATAATTTAATCCTATTTTAATTAGTAAACTTTTAATTCTATTATAATTAGGAATATAATTTAACAAAAATATATAATTTAATAAATATTGAGATAGCTAATGTTGGGACCATACATGTTTATTTTCCTATTTTAATTATTATTATTATAATTTTAATCTAATGCTATTCTAATTAGAAAATGATCCTTTAATACTATTCTAATTAGAAATTTATTCTATCATACCACTATATATAAAGATGTTTAGTTTTAATTATTTTTTGCTATCAAGAATTTGTTACTTTTGATTATCAATAATTAATACTTCAAATTTTTGCTAATTTGAAATCATTAAATTTGCGATCATATCGTTTTCTTGTGGTAAGTATTAACTCTCTCTATTTATAAATTAATAGAATAATTATTATTTATATTTCTCATAATTTAGTAATCCTCACATCCTATTTATATGTGTTTAGAGTTATAAATTTATAGTTTTATATATTCGTTACTTGATGAAATACTATATTCAACAAGTTAAATAATAATAATAATAATAATAATAATAATAATAGTAGCTATCGTTACATATATAAAATTTTTACAGAATATGATTAAATATTTTTCTCTTGCTATCGTTATGTAATTAATAAAATATTTTTCTTGATTCCTCATACTTTATTTATTTTTATTGATGTAACAAGGTAAGTTATTTTATTTTTTTTTATTCCAGAAGTTATACAGGATGATTCAATCACACTCTTGAAGTAGGACAAAAAATATAGAGTCTCAGATTATTAATTCTTAAGATTAACCCTATAGAATCTTATCGGTCATTAACCAACATTGGAAATATAAGAAATATATTGTTTCTTAATTCTAAGATAAATATTTTATTTAATTATTAGTTTTGTGAAAGAATCATATTTTATTTTATTAATTATGATTAATTTTTTGTACAGGGAATTCAAATTTAGCTACTATGTATATTTTAAAAATTCTTTAAAAGTTGGAAAAACTTATCTTATAAATAATAGAAGTGTTAGAGTAGTTCATGCTTTTTATTCTAATGTTTATGAGAGATTAGAGTTGAATTTCAATAAATATACCATGTTAAAAGAGCATAAAAAATCAATTTCAAAAGAAATCTTACAATATAAGTTTAATACATTCAATGATGTGAAAGAATATGCCATGGAGAATAAGTCGAAATTATAGAGTTTATTTGGTACATTTATAATTAATTAAAAATATATTATTTATATTATGTTATATAATCTTATTAATTAAATTTATATTATGTTATATAATCTATAATTTATTATTTATTACTCTAAAGTTTACTAATTTTATTTTTTTTTCTAGATTGGAGAAAATATCTTTAATATTTTGGAACGATTCAGCACATGAAGGCAAAATTCTATGTGGCATTATGAAGAGAGATATTGATGTCTACAATAAAAGAACTTGTAAAGTCAGATAAGAAAAAAAGAAAGGATACAACATATATAAAAAAACTTGTCTATAAAGAGGTTTTGTAACTAAATAAGTAACAAAATACATTTAAAATTTTCATCAATAAATTTAAAAAGATGACAATGTGTAAACTATAACGATATTTTAATTTTGCAGTGAAACTATTTATTGAAAAAAGGCTGAATGACATATTAATACAGCAACTCTTCAAAAGGGAGAAGGAAATTGACGGGTAAAAGGAACAATTGTAACTAATATTTGTAATAAATAATTTATATAATTATTTTTAACATAAATAAATATGTAAAGTTATATTAGATATTTAAATAGAAAATGTCGAATGCATTTATTTATTTATTTTCAATACATTATCATATATATAATAAACCATTGAAATAAATAAAGAAAAAAAATTATATAATGAATACAAATAATGGGTATTCATGTGTAATGCACATTCTGAAAAACTATCAATTTTTAATGATATAAATAAATTATAGAATTTAGTAACATGGTCGGTTATTGTTTTATTAATTTCAAAACAAATTATTTAAAACTAAATTGAATAATTATTTATTTATCAAATTAAATCATATTAAATATAATTGATTAATTATGGAGTAAAATATTTAATAACATGCACATCATGTAAAATATTTAATAACATGCACATCATGATTTATATAAATTTTTAATTATTTAAATAAATATTTATGAAGTTTAATGATATAAGAAATTTTTTATACTAATTTTAAAATAAACCAAGTTATCACCTTTTATTTTATTTTTTATTTCTCTTTATAAATTTCAACATTTTCAATCCATATTTGTGAACACATATCTAGCTATTAATTTTTATTTTCATAATAAAAAAATAACGAGGATATTTTTTAACTATCGATCTATTTATATTTGTATTTTTTAATAGAATAATGAAAGAAGTTTTGAAAAAAAAAGCATAATAAAAAGAATTTCACTCAATAATTTATTTTTTTTAAATGGTGCATAGCACGAGAATGTTACTAGTTTTACCTGTAGTGCTCTCATGTTGATTATGGAATACGTATTCCATACTAGTAAATATATACGAATAAAAGAAACTCCTTTAAGAAGATAGCAAAGTTAATATTGAATTTCAATAATAATAATGACCCTAAGATTATCTTAAATGATGAGTAATAGAATCAAGGTTATATATGTTAAAAAGAAAAGTAAATCCCTATTCCATCGAGAATCAAGAATCAAGAGTAGTGTTTTGTGAAAAGTTAACATATTCATGAGAAGCTACCAAAACATATAATTTTATAAAACAACTAACAACTACCAAAGCAGATAATTTTACCGAATAAACCTGAAATCAAGAATATATATATAGTATATTAGTGTAAGTTCCTATTTTCCATCAAACAGTAATAATATATCATCAAATGGGAGACAACCAAGTTAACAAAATGTTTCCATAATTATCTATCTTCTCTATATAGATAAATAAGTTTACTGATTTTAAAACTAACTAGCTAGAGTGCACATTTTTGGCTCGTGTTTGTACAGTAGTTGAGACACGAAAGACCGGTTAGTTAGGGTTTTGTACGCCATCTTAGCTCATGCAATATGCCCCTTCCATCATAAAAGGCCCAAATTATATATACTAATTATTCTAATTACAAATATCTCCACTTACGTTATCAATTTTTACATCCTTAATTTTCAACCATTGATTTAAGAATGATCCAACGATTCCTGATCTTGTAAGTCTACCTACCTTGTATTATAAAGACTATCCATGCACTTCTTGTACATTTAGCACTGCTCATATATAATCTTCCTCATGCAAGCACTGCAGTTCACCTACCGGATATAAACTCCATCACAGATATATACAAAGAGAAAGTTTTAGGAATAATAATGTGTATATATATAAAAGGGGAAAAAGGTAAATTTTTCTTTCTTTCTTTTGTTAAAGAAACCCTAAAATAAGAGAAAACATATAAAATGCTGAGGTATGATGATTTGGGTCTAATCTTCTGTTGTAATATGCTGCAGTTAACCATAGCTATCATTTGAAGTTCATATTCATCATTTCTTTTGTTTTTCTTGCTTAATTTTGCTTGGTCGAGAAGGGAGATATCTTTATCGGTACGTAATCACAGATGAAGTCACAGGTTTAATCGCTTAAATCTTTCTCGTACTAGAGCGTGTATTTATTATTAATTTTTGTTAATCCATGAGTATTTTGGTATCCTTTTTTAGCATGAGAATAACGAACTTGTTATAGGTTTCGTGATTGTCGCTCTTTATAAGTATTTTTTTGTATATCAAACCTTGACCTTATAGAAAATGTATGATCATTTTAGTATATTTTGGATATTAGTATACGTACGTATATTTGTCTTATTTTATGGTGTTGAATGAGAATAGCAGTATTGAAGTCTGTTTGTTAATATATAATTATATAGCATATGGCTTTAACCAATAATTGTTTGCAGGTAAAATTACATCATGAATGTGTTTCAAAGCCTCATAGAAAGACTAAGGCCTCTTGTGGGTTTGAAAGGCTGGGATTATTGTGTTCTTTGGATATTTAGTGATGACCGAAGGTTAGAAAAATACTAATTTTATATTATAAATTACCTAATCAAATTCTCTCTCTTATTTTTTTTCAATTTTTTTTGTAGGTTTCTTGAATGGATGGAATGTTGCTGTGGTGGAACTGAGGACATACAAAATGGTGGAGATGAAGTTCAATTTCCTCTTTCTTCTTCTTGTTGTAGGGATTTAATCTTTCAACACCAAAGAACTAAATCTTGTGAACTTCTTGCACAACTGCCCACTTCAATCCCATTAGACTCTGGGTATAAGTGTTGTATATGAATTTATTCCATTTAACCTTCCTTAATTATTAGTTATTAATTTATGATTACATGAAGACTGCTTTGTGTTTGCTCTCTCTCTCTCTCTCTTGATAGGGTTCATGCACAGACCTTGATATCAAACCAACCCAGATGGGTAAATTTTTCTAGTTGTTCAGATTCAAGCGTTCTTGAAGTGAGTAAATTTAATTTCTTTTAATTCTTTATAGGAACCCTAATTTTCAAATTAATTAGACTAATATTAAATTAATAATTATTATCAATTCAGGGAACAGTTGGAACTAGGGCTTTGATACCAGTGCCAGGAGGACTATTGGAGCTGTTTGTTACTAAACAAGTATAATGACATCCCTTTTTCATGATCAATATAAATATTAGGTTTTCTTTAATTAATTCAAGTTCAAAAATGATCTTTACATGATAAATATAAAATAATTATATTAACTAATTATTGTTTTAAATTACAGGTATCTGAAGATCAACAATTAATAGATTTTGTAACATCTCAATGTAGCATTATAAGGGAGCAAGAAGCCATTTTAAACTCAACCAACATGGAAGCAAGTTTTGCAATTAATATGAACATGATCAGCGAACAACAATCTTCGAAACCATTTCTACCTGTTGATCAAGAGCTCCATGATCATCACCATCAAATTAATCAGTTCCAGGCACATCAAGCATTAGAGAATCTGAATCACTTAGCATATGATATCTCCGGAAACCGAGTTCCTCTGTGCGGTCCTCCAATGAATTTCTTGCAGCAATTTAATTATAACGAGGATAATAAGAACTACAAAACTAAAAATGGTGATGATACTTTCTTCGAAGGCGCGGTCAATGGAGTTGAAGATATGCAGAAATCAGTAATAACTGATGGTAATAATAAAGAAGAGAAGCAATGGGATGATAAAGAGTGTATTAAACAGGAGAAAGGGAAATCGGATTCGATGGACTGCAATTATGATGAACTTGATGACGAAAATGATGCTAAGTATATGAGAAGAACAGGAAGAAAACCTGAAGCTAAAAATCTTCATGCCGAAAGAAAGAGAAGGAAAAGGCTTAATGGGAGACTCTATGATCTACGTGCCTTGGTCCCCAAAATTTCTAATGTAATTATGTCTTCTTCTACCTTTTAATTATTGACGTTTATATGTATATTTATACGTAATGTTGTGATTTTGTGATCAGCTGAACAAGGCTGCCATACTTGGAGATGCAATTGAATTTGTGAAGGAGTTGCAGCAGCAAGAAAAAGAACTGCAAGATGAGCTTAAAGAGCATTCAGATGATGAAGGTGGCAAAAATGGGAATCAAAACAATATCCCATCAGAAATTCTAAGTCATAATGGAGGTCCTGGAAATGGGTTTCAGGCCGGAGCATCAGAAGTTATCTGCCCAAAATTGAATCAGCAAAAGTTAGAAAATTTTCATGACAAGGGACAACAAATGGAGGTAATTAATTTGATAAATCCCATATTTAATAATTCATTTTCTTAATTAATTAATTAATTAATTAGTTAATGAAACAATCGTAGGTCCAAGTAGAAGTGGCTCAAATAGATGGAAATGAGTTCTTTGTCAAGGTATTTTGTGAGCATAAGGCAGGTGGGTTTGTGAGATTAATGGAGGCTTTGGATTCTCTTGGCTTAGAAGTTACCAATGTCAATGTAACAAGCTGCAGAGGCCTTGTCTCAAATGTTTTCAAAGTAGAGGTTAGAAGAGCTTTAAGCCATTCCTTGTCCTACACATATATCAATTTGAGTTTAATTGTCTTTTAATTTTGTTGGCAGAAGAAGGACAGTGAAATGGTTCAAGCAGATTATGTGAGGAACTCTTTGCTGGAGCTAACAAGAGACCATCCAAGAGGATGGCCAGAAGTTGCAAAAGCTTCAGATAATGGTAATGGCATGGAATATAACCACCACCACCATCACCACCTCCACAATGGCCATGTCACTTCCAATCACCACCACCTCCACAACCTTCATGGTTGAGTATAATTAATCTCGGAACAAGTTTCCATTACATTTTAATTAATTAAAGTTGTTGCTACTTTAATTAATTATATTTTCTATTTAATAGATGGACAATATATAATTATTTATTAATCATGCTCAAAGCTGATGGCAGAGTAAATAAATAGCTTAAAGGGTAGAATTTTTATTTTTAAGACAAAAACTCAGTGCAATGCATGAAAGCTCACTCATGATAAAAGAAAAAGGGTTAATTATATATTTAGTGTTTGAACTCTTAAAAAATTTTTATTTCAGTGTTTCAATAACATTTGCAATTAAGTTTTTGAACCGATAAATTTTTTTCATTCAAATGTCTCCGTTCTACGTGACTCGCGGAAATATAAATAAGACTCATAGAATCTATTTAATTTATTGAGTGAATGATTTGTGGCGTGACACGTCAGATTTGACGTGTCAAATAGGTTTAGGATAAAAATCCAATGACAAACTAACAAGTAAATGGATGCATCCAATGAAACAATTTTGTCTAAATAAATATTAATATTTATGCCATAGTGACTTGGATCTATATATAGATTTGAGGATTATTTTAAAAAAATAAAAAAGAGAAAGGGTGATCACTGGTGGCCGCCAGTGAAAGAAGAAAAAATAGCTTTTGGATTTTAAATTTTGAAAAAAAGAGAGTACTCTTAATGGTTTTTTAAATTTTTATTTTATTACAATTAGTTCATTTCTCAAAATTAACATCATAGTTGAAAACGAGATTTCAAACCGCACTTTTAATGAGATTTGAATATCCCACAATGATTTTAGGTGGTGACTATTTAAAAAATTATATTTTTTGGGTTAATTAGTATAATTTGTTAAAATTATTTTTTAAATAATTACATTTAGATAATTAACCATTTCAAAAATTTAAATTATATATTTTTTAAATTTATTTTAATATATATATAGAGAGGAGACATTTGAAATTTTTCTGTTTTATTTTTTAATATCTTTTAAATATGTGATTCTATTTTTATTATAATTTAAAATATTTTATTCAGATAATAGATAAAAAAGAAAAAAAAGTGTATTTTTATAATATTTTTATTTTTTGGTGTTTGTATAATTTGATTGAATATATTTTTTAAAAAATAAATTTTTAAATAGAATATAAATAATTAAATTTTTCAAAACTTTTAAATTTTTATTTTTTAAAATTTATTTTTTAAAAAATGAAGACGTGTGGAGATAACGATAGTTGAAATTTTTAATTTTAAAAACATATATGATATTTTAATTTTATTATCATTATTTTATATATATATATATATATATATATATATAAAAGTATGAATAGAGAACATTGGATCTCTAAAATGCTCCCATGTACTTTAATTGATAAAAAATATTATTAAGAATAATTTAATTTTATTGTAATGAGATAACTTTTAATTTTATTGATATTTTATTTACAATAAAGATAATTTAATCCTATTTTAATTAATAAACTTTTAATTCTATTATGATTATGAATATAATTTAATAAAAATATAGAATTTAATAAACATTGAATTATGCATTTAAATTTATTGAACCATATGAGATAAATTTCATTAATAATAAACCACTTATAAGAAAAATACAATATTGATTTTAAATATCTGATCGAGTTGATAGAATACAATATTTGTGTCATAAGCGATCGATTATTCTACTTGGTGGTAGCTATTCATGGTCATTATTCAATTCTATAATCTTTTTATAAATTTGAATTAATTAATTCTTTCAAATTTCTTCCTTCTATTGAAAAGGAGATCTACGTTTCTTTTTGTATAACTATTCAAATAATAAAAAAATAACAATAACTTAAAATTAAATTTAAAAATAAAATCATAAAATATGAATAATAATAAATCTCAATATATAAACATAAATGACTTACATATAAAACAGATCTGAGAATTATTTAAAAAAAAAAAAAAAGGTGACCACCTGATGAGGGAAAGAGGGGGAGGACAATAAAAAATTCATTATTAATATATCATTATTTTAAAAAATTAGTCCAATGTATCTCGTAAGAAAAAAGAAGGTCCAATGAGTTTTTTTTAAGACTATATGTACAACCAATACGCCGTCGTGTCAACTGTCTCCGACTCCAAGACTCCAAGACTGCTATGTTCTCTGCATTTCGCTGCGAGCACTTGACTTGTCCAAAAGTAAAACCCTTCAAAAAACCCTAAACAACCTGAGAAGCCCTTTCTTCAGTTTCTTCCAAAATCGAACCCATCAGTCAAAATGGCAGGAGGCCGATTCAGAGAACTCTTAAAGAAGTATGGAAAAGTAGCTTTAGGCGTTCACTTCTCTGTCTCTGGCGCCTCAATCACCGGCCTTTACATTGCCATCAAGAACAACGTCGACGTCGAATCGATTTTCGACAAATGGCATCTTCCTGGAATCTCCTCCTCCAAAGATGAAAACCCACAACCCCAAGACCCGGAATTTAAATCCCGTGATTTTGAAGAGAGGGATGAATTCAAATCAATGCCGGAGGAGAAGAAGAGGAATCGCACGGCTGAGCTTGCTGCATCCACTGGTGGTGCCCTTGCTCTTGCTGTCCTCTGTAACAAGGCGCTTTTTCCAATTCGGGTGCCCATAACCATTGCGCTTACGCCTCCAGTGGCTAGGTTCTTGGCTAGGAGGAAGATTATCAAGAACAGTGTATGATTTTTGTTGTTATTATTATTTAAATTTTTAGTTCTTTTTTTTAATAGACATCCTATTTGAGCATCTCTGTTCTTCTTGTTGGTTGCATTAATGCTAAAATGGAATGAAACAGAGAGGGAGACAGGAACTTGGAATCACATATGGTTTATGATCTCTAGTGGTGGAAATAAATACTTCGACTTTTTTTTTCTTTTGTCATGAAAGGGCAGAGATTGAATGATATGGGTACTTTTTTCCCTATGCATCTTTGTTGTGTGTGATTATTGAAGTTTGTTGAATCATATGATAATTGGGAACTGTTAATATCCTTTGGAGTTGGATAGCAACAAAGTGAACATTTGATTTCTTATAAGTGTAAATACTCAAAATTTTTTTTTCCCTTTTAATGTTGAGAAAATTATAGGAATCTTAAAACTACCATTTTCAGAATTTAGGTATTATCTTCCCTCATCACTAACTGGTTTGGTTGGTGTTCTTAATTTTTTTTAACTTTGACATGCCATTTTGAAGATTTTCTTGCTGTACTTTGAACTGATGATTTAAATTACAGCTTTTTCTACAAATTGAATTGTATGATAATTGATGATGCTACTATAGATAAAATAATGAGCAAGTTATTGTTTGCTAAGTTGAGTTTGATGGTTGGTTGCTGTTGGGCTTGGGCCAAATAGTAGAATGATAAGAGATATTGTCATTAGTTATTTAATCAGATCTCCCAAGGGGTTGAAAAAAGTGCTATCTATAGTTAGGGGTGTGGCTTGAATTATAATGTTGTCAAAGGAAGCAAAATCAATTTTCATGTTAGTGATGATTATTCATTTCTTATTGTTGATATCCATGAAGCCAATTATCACATCTGACTTGAATGAAGATTTGAGGAAATATTTCCAATGGATTCATGATTTCTTCCTGGTCTATTGGATGATAAAAGTTCCAATATTGTTCATCTGCTACTTAATAACTTATAAATAGCACTATTTCTCATGGAGGTCCTTTAAAAGTGATTCTTCAATCTTTGATGATTATGTAAGTGCAGTAAAATCTTTAGGCAGAACAAGAAGCTTCTCTAGATATGTGATATGCATAAAATGCTTTTCATCTTTCTTTGTTCTTATTGACAATAATTTGTACTGTTTTTCTTATTTAGGATAACACAAGTGTTCTTACACTGATGAAATTGCTTAGTGAATTAATCTTCTTTTGGCATACATAAAGAGAGACTTTTTTTTTTGGGTGCTGTCAATTGTTATTCTCATTTCAAAATTAACTTGATGGATGGATTGTTTTTGTCTTTTCAACCAGTATTTCCTGCCCAAAACCATGAATATATTACTTGTGCATTTGTATTAAGGTAATGTTTGATTGGGGGTAAGTGAAGGGAAGGGAGGAAGTTGAAGTTCCCAGGAAATGAAGATTTTGAACATGTTTGGTTGGCACAAACTGTGTAATTCCTAGGAACTTAAAAACACAACTTCCCTAGCCGTACGGGCAGTAACTTCCCCTGCTTACCCATAGGAAGTGGACTTTCTTAGCTCAAAAGCTTCTCATTCTCAATTTCACCCTTCTATGCTTCCACTGCACAGTGTTTGTCCATCAACAATGTGATTTTTTTATTTTTACTTTAGTATATTGTATTTCTAATTCAACACATGCTCTTTCCTTATTAGTCATTCTTTTAGAGAATTATTATTCTTATTTTGTTTGTAATTATAACATTAACCAAATAAATAAAATTATAATAATATTTTGCATAGTATGTAATTAAAAAGTTATGTTTATTACAAGCTAGTGAATTCTATAAAACGTGTTTTATTAAATTGATTTTAGGTTATTAATGTTTTTTCAATGAAATATTTCAATTATTATAATAATGGTATTTTTATCAATTATAATCTAACATTTCATTAACTTTACTTCCTGGGAATTCAGTATATCAACTAAACACAATCACACTATATTTCCCAGGAAGTAACTTCCCTGGAAGTCGACTTCCCTGAAAATAGATCGATTTCAACCAAACGAGGCCTAAATCTCATTTCATCAAAATTTATTATGTCATTTGGTTGCTTCTTGTAATTTCTTCATTACATTCATTGTGCAGCTGTTCATGTTATTGATAATGGCTGTAATATGCTTCTGCAATTGTTCTGATTTGTAGGAATATTTTTTTAGATATGTTATCCTTTCCTTTTTTTTTTTTTTTTTCTTTCCTTCATTACTTCATGTGAAATAAAAGAGACTAAAACATATTCCTACCCTGGATGCTTTTTTTCTTGAATATTGAATCTGTGGAATAACTCTTTTTCTATGCCTAAATGACCAAAAAAAACCCCTGAATTTTGCCTATTTTTGCAATTCTAGTCCATTTTTTTTAATTTTGGCAATTGTGAAGTGAATTTATTTTTCATTGCAATCATAGCTTCCGTCTTATGTCTGTTAGAAGTTGCTGGCATAGCTGTTAGTGAGTCTATGTTTTGACACATCAGTCCCACAGAGGGTAAACAAAAGCTTAAACTTTGAAAATTTTTATAATTTTAGCCTGACTCATGCATTGTGTAAAATGTATATAATTTTATAATTTTTATTACAGTAGAAGAGACTTAATGAACACTGAATCAATGCATTTTGTTGTGAGAAATAAAGGCACTTCCCCAGCAATTCCTCTTTTGGTTACAGCGGTCGTGTCTTTGATTTAGTAAGCACTTCAATTGGATCAAATAAAGAAGGGAACATTTTTATTTTTTATTTTTTTGAAAAAACATGTGTTTAAAATAGCATATACTGGGAACTCTTTAATAGTTAAAGAAAAAATTTTAAATACCTATGTTTATCGGAAAAAGAAGTATAAGATCTTCAATTAATTTGGCTTTTTTTTTATTTGTATGTAATTAAAACTATTTTTTTATGCTTATCCATTTAACTCCATCTTTGTTTAAAAAATAAAAAATAGTTTATTTTTTATGTATTTTAATAATAAAATATTGATGTTTGAAGTATATATATACTCAAACAAATTAAACAAAAAAGATCAATAATATGACTAAAAAATCTTGAGTTCAAATATTTTATTAATAATAATTCACTAATTTGTCCAAAAAATAAAATGGGAGTCTGCACCCAAATCTCAAATGTATTCAGAACCTAAAAAAATGAGAGGCTATATCTTATATCTGACAAATTAATTATTACTTAATTAATTAATATTCAGAACCTCCGTTCTATATTTCTCTGTGAATCTGTAAAACCAATATAACTTTTATGTTTAGCACAAGGTAAAAATATGAGTTTTAATCCATTTATACAGATAGAGATACCACAAAAAGAAGAGAAAAAAGGATACGTAGAATTATAATTTTTTTTTTTTTAATGGATTGATGATAAATTTTTACTTTTTATCTGGTTAATGAGAAATTAATCCGTTCATGGTAGCATATACATAATTTAAAATCCTTCTCTTCTCAGTTCATTCTTCAGCTTATTTCTTCCTGCAAAACCAGGCTAAAGACTGGCAACAGAAACATAATTACAAACCAATAATGCTGAATCAAAGAATATAAAAACTAATTTTTGAACACTTGTATCATGTGAAATACAACAAAAGAGCAGAAATTCGAAGAAAGCAATCTTCATTGATATTTTTCCAAACAAAATGCAATCTGAAATCAATCCAAAAGCTGGTCTGTCTTCCAAATCCCATAGGGAAGTACCAAAAAATTGTCAACAAGTTAGCGGCCAAATTGGACAGGAAAAGAAGAAAAAGAAAACCCAATTGGTTGTGTTAGACAACAAAATGATCATTGTAGGAGAAAGGAGAAACCAAAGAAACCCCAGACTCTAAAATTAATGACACAAACATGTCTCATCCGAAGTTATTATACGAGAAAATCAGACAAAACAAAGAGCCTTTACAATTTACAAGTATCTGGGGGTTGGAAGTAATCGCAATGAATAAAAATTGACTGACCTTGTTGGATTGATGAATATGTGATTGGAACTTGTGTTACGATTGAAGTAGATGCTTAAAATCATGACAATCGGCTCCAACTTCATTCAATGCCAAGAATAGCTTTGGCACAATCTTAGCTAACATTAGCTTGAAACCAACTGAAGTTAAATTGGAATTGTCAATATTGCTTACAGTGGCTTCTTTAGTAAGAGAGCCAATTAAACTGCCTTTCATATATGCATCACAGGCCTTAAGAATGTAGTATCCGCGCCTTTTGAAATGCTCCTTCACAAGCTCTTCAAAATCCTAACAGTTATCAGCAAACATTCCACTAATTAGCAACACTGTGTAAAAAGAAAAAGACACAGGATTGTGAATTAAGGATCAAGATATCCCAAGAAAATAAGTAAAAAGTTCTCATTAGTATGTATAATGTTCACACCCATCAAGTCAGAATTTAGTTTCTAAATAAATATCAAAAGCCAAATGTTATTATTGAAAATTAGCAAAATACTACCATAGAACTAGTTCTTTAGATACTAGTGTCAATAACAAATGTTCTTCAACCAATATGATAACTTCATCTGTTGCAACTATAGATACAAAAGGTGCCATCATTGACTAAATAAAAGTTATTTTAATAAAAAAAAACTCCTGAGATGGATCTAAATTGTCAAACAAATACATTATTATCATTCGTGCATCATGAATCTTGTAATTCAAGAGCATCCACAGCCTCTCATGCACTCAATTTATTCCAAATAAAAGAAGAGGCAAATTGGAATTCCTATTAAGCCAAATAACACTTCAAAATAGTGCAGCATTTGAATGTTGAAATGCTATGATGAAGGTGGATGAAAAGGTGAATAACAAAAGAAATAAACCTAAATCCGCAGCAACTTGTTCGGGAAAACAGTAGTAAAAAATAAATGAAAAAAACTTATTCATTTAATTCATGTTAAACTCCGTCACAAAATCGAGAAGTTATCTTGGTGCAGCTAGTTTTTTTCTATTCAAAGAGATTTCACCAAAAAGAACGGTACCACAAGCAGGAGTATGCCAAAAACGCATTAACCAACCATCGACACAATTAAATAAAACAACAGCGAGATAAGTCCAATGCATAAAGGGAAAGCGACTCGAGTGGATGAGATTGCATAAAGAACGACTCATATTTGCTGGGATTATCCATAAAGACTCATGAAAACTGCCAATAAAGCATAATTTATTAATAAGATATTTCATTTGGTTCAATTGAAAGCTACAGAGATAACTCAGAAATAAAGTTTTAGTTAGCAGATGAAAGCTAATAAGCTATAGCATTGATGGACTATATTCGTAGTTGTCAAATTGAGAATCAAATCGAGAATTGGTTTCCTTATTTTTTGAATCGAGAATTGAATCATAAGATCTGGTAAACCAATTTAAAATTATTAATTTTATTAAAACATATTAAAAATTCAATTGCAAATCATAATATAAAAGAGAATTTAAGGACTTATGTTGTGTTAGTATCTAATTGTGATTTCAGTGTCTAACTGTAATTGTGAAAATTAGTTTGGGCATTAATTGTAAATATTTTGTTGCCTTGTGACAGAGCAGATATTGAATTGCAATAGTCCACCAATGCAAACATGGACAGATTAGTCAGTTCTTAGCTAATAATATCTGTTCAGATTCGTTCTCTCTTTAAATTTGGGTGCTACTCGCTCTCCTAGTATCTCTTTTCTTCTCCCTTCTCTCTCCTTTTTTCTCATTTTTCTGCTATATTCTACTTGTCTCTCAGTAAACAAACACAGATTAGGCATTGCATGCATGGGCAGAGCTACGTGTAATGGAAGGGAGCAATTGCCGCCCTCTCTCTCCCCTTTTGCTCTCTCCTTTTTTTTTTCAAAAAAAGAAAAAAAAATCCCTTTACCATTGACAAGTCTCAAACCTTGGCCATCGGGCACTCTCAATGAGCTTTGGGCTATAAACCAACACCCCCCCCCCCCCCCCCCCCAACCCAAAAAAAAGAAAAAACTTTCATACAATCTTCTTCTAACTAAATTTTAAAGTATGTTGCACCGCTACTTCTGGATCCTAGCTCCAGCCCTGATTGCATGGAGCGAATTTTCTTTTTCCTTTTATTTTTTCCCAATTGATTTCTGAATCACGTGAATCGGCCGATTCATTGCTATGTCTACAATTCACCTCTGATTCAATCAAGTTGCCTATGATTTATGTACAATTTCAATTCATCCATAAGATTTGAATCATTTAGCATAAAAATTGACTTGAATCAAACAATTTGAATAGTGAATCATACGATCTAATAACACTAAACTATATCAGTACCAATGTTGTGGTCCCAACATGTTAGAGGTCATAAAAAAAAACTAACAGTCTAGAATGGAAAATTTTAAGAAAATAAATAAAGATACTAACAAAACAAGAACGTGAAATTTAATAATACCTTGGGGGGCCTTCGCATCAGATACATCATTGTTTTGCAATTTAGTAAAAAGGTATTTTCATTATAAGACAGTGAATTCTTCTCTCCTTCAGCTGATCCAATCTGCTTATCATATCCAGCTTCATTAAAATATGGCTTAGAATTGAGCACTAACCCCTGAAGTGAAACTAGAACTTGAAGGATGCTAGAAGACACTGGATCCCAAACTTCATTGCCTCTGCCAGTCCAGGTATTTAAAAGGCTAAGGCACACCTTGCCCTCCTCATACAAATTTGGGTTTATTCGCCAACCACCAGAATGGTAATATGCAGACTGCAGAATATAACGGATAAAGACAGAAAAGAAACAGAATTATTAAATCTTTCCATGTCAAAGATGTTGCATCTGAAGCATTCAATGTCTGGATTATGGTTCAAAACCAAATATCAATATCAGTTATCAGTATCAGTATGTCTCACCGGTGGAACATCAGGATACTCCGGTGGGAGGTGAAAATCGAAACAAAAGAGTCCATCTTGATAGGGTGTTCCATATGCCCCAACAATTACCGCTCTTAAGAGATCCATTCGATCTTCATATACACGTACATAAATCCCATCTGGTAAACTTGCAAGTGTTAGTGCCAAGTTCATATTCTTTTTCATCAATGTTACAAAACTCACGGCAAATAATATGCTGAAAATCCTCTTACCAGGCAAGTTGTTCTGAAGAATGTTCCAATCTTGCTGAACCTTCTTGAGCCACTTCCTTGCTTTGTTATTCTGCTAGTTCAATTAATAATAAAATAATCAAAAACTATATAGAAGTTGAAAGATAAATAATTAGAAATAAGGCCAAATAAGTTTGTACATGAGAGAGCAATGGATCAATGTAGTAATAGAGATTTATAGTTATACCGTTATGAAATTATTTTTTTAAAAAAAATAAGTTATGTCAGTATGATATTTCTCAGTATATTCGAAAAGTATGTGCCTAAATTAATGAACTCATATTAGGAGTTCTTTATGATATCAATAAAAGTCTTCCTAATTAAGTCTGTTACGTTTAGAAGAAAAACAAAACCAAATTGTAGCACTGCTGCACTGGCAGAAGTTATCACTATATTTTATATAAAAGACAATACATACCTGCCCGCCTGAACCAAGAAAATAATGGTCCAGAGGATCTTTAGTTATGTCAAAACGTTTGAAACTGCGTGTGTCACCCTCAAAGCATGTTGGAATATCTGATTTATCTGTGCTCAAATTGTATAAATTTTCTGCTCCATTTGATGATACTGGCACCTCTGTGTCCATGACAGCAAGATCCTCTCCATCACCATTTGTACTTAACAGACCACCACTATCAATGAAATTAGATTTCTGAGAACCAGACTCATCACCAGAATCCCTTTCCCCGGAAATATGCATTATTCCTCGACTCTGATGTTCATTTTCACCTCTGGATTCAGAAAAATCTGGATGTACATTTTTACGTGCCCTTGAGAAGATTCCTGTGGCTAATCTAGTAACAAAGTCGAGTGCAGCTAAAGGAATAGAAAGTGCAGGATTCCTTCTAGAATTATTATTCTCCTCACTCTCTTCAGCCTCAGAGTTGACATCAGTTGCATTTTGCAGCCCACCTCCCTGAACAACAACGACTTGCTTCATTTACTTGGAGAAAAAAGTGCATATCTTTTACTATCACAGCTATTAAGATTATGGCAATGGTAATCTTTTCTTCAATCATTTGAATGGTTTGTCCATTGCTTACTTATTATATTATGCATTCGTCTACAAAAGGACCAATCACCAGATAATCCTTTTTCCAAGACAGGGGAAACCAAGTTCTATTCCTTATGTAATGAGTTTATCTAACCCTATACTTTCAATATTAATTAAATGCATATTATCTTAATTGCATCATTAAAATCCAGAGGACCTATGTCAGTTTATAAAATGCCAACACAATCTCATTTTACCAGCCTATGTTGATGAATCATGTCCTGCCAAGGACATACTACAAGTTACATGAAACCCACAGATCAAGGTGCTGGTTGCCCTTATAGCAATTGACATTTTACTCGTTCTGAATTTTATAGAAGTTATGCCACAGTTTCAAACAGAAACAAACCTCTTGAATCTCGAGAGCATCCATCTCGTCATCATTTACTGTTTCCCAACTAGCTGCATCATCACTTACTTCACTCCCAGCTGCAATTGAGTCATCATCATCATCATCTCGACCAACAACAAAGATTGCTTGAGGTCCAACCTTATTACAAACCAGAGAATTCATTAATCAGATTAGCAACTACAACAAGATATCATAGTACTTATTAAGCAAGTTTAAGAAAACCATTTCATGCTTTTAATGCTGAAATTTAAATCGAAGAACCTAAAAGGAAAACTAATGCAATTCAAAATCATAACATTATTCCAGTTTGAGAAGCTTATCAGATGCCAAAGTTTCTGTCCATACTCCTCCCCCATTCCGATCTACTCATAGTAAATAAAAAAGATAAGGATGAAGAGTCAACTGTTTGATAACCAATTAGACATCCAATGCATCTCTATGCTGATGTTTTTAACCAAATTATGAGAATGGAGGTAGGAAAAGATAAATAATGGCATTGTTAGCACACATACAATAGCCAAGAGGGAATGAGGGAAAAAGAAGAGGCAGTAAGCATACCGTTGAAACCATCCCATCAGCCCATGTGACTTCGATATCACCATTTCTAAGACCAGTTATATTTCCAACCCAAGTGAGATCTGAAAAGTCCACACAAGCTTCACACTTGGAAACATCCTCTTCTTTCTTGCATCCTGGGTGTCTTTTTACACTTCTATTCTCAAGTGGTGCAGTTTTCTGCTTTAGTTCCCCTACAGACTCACTATCAGAAGTTGATGCAGCAGCTGGAGATAATCGCACAACTACATCCCCATAGGAATAATCATAATCTGGATGTCCCTCCAGCTCATACACGCTTACAATTTCCTCTTTGTCAAACTCACGAGGATCTTCTGCCCTGGTAACTGGCTTTAACCACCTCACACAAGCTGTTCGCTCTTTTGCATTAACACTTTTCACAACCCCAACACGTCTAGCTTCGGAAGCATTATCGTTATCATCCGAGGCCTTCTCCACCACATACTGTTCCGCAACGAATTCATGATCTCCAGGACTATCAATTGGTATCAAAGTTGTTGATTCCAGCCCACGACCAATGGTTCCATCCTGCCATGCCACATCAACCCTTGTTCTAGTATCAACAATCAGAACAGCTCTCTCAAAGTTTTCTTCTTTCTTTCGAACCTTCTTTTCTCTCCTAATTACTACTTTACGTATCTTCTTGCGATGAAGAGGCCAAGTTTCATGGATGGGGTCCTTTGAAACTGATGTTGAACTACCAGAAAAGCTAGATTCTAGTGAAGCATTACTCCCGATATTTCGATCTGGGACAATTGCTGGGTCAATATCCATGGATTCATTATTCTCATCTGATTCCTCTGGAGCAACCTCTTCTGAATCACATCCATTTCCCACTTGACTAGCATCTGATTCACTTTTGATTGAATCGTGAAGCCCTAACTTTGACAAACCTTTGTGCAAGGAGATTGAAGACGATTGCGTGATAGCAGGTGGAAGTAGACACCAATCACCAACTTGCCAATTTGCATGCGAAAAACAAGACAACAATTTCAAGTCCTTTGGACTCTGCTCCTCAGTTGGGGTAGTTGAAGAATCAGGCCCATAGCCAGCAGATGCTATCCAATAGATGAACACCGATCCAGCAGTGACTTTAGTAACAGTACCTTCCAGCCGATTAGCTTTCCATGATCCTGATAGCCACCGAACATTCCTCAGAACCGATGATGAGCTTGCCCTTACACGCTGCCCCGGGTAGTAAGGAGTATGCTCGTCTTCATCCAAGATACTCTTGGAAATTGGTTTGAGACGCAGTGGCTCCGCCCCATTTACTTTGCAAATAGAACCATCATCAATTAGCACAGTCACATTATCTAAAACATCATCAACTCTACCCAACCAGGGACCACGCACCACATAATCACCAATAGTGAACTCCCTAACACGCTTCAACACTCTGGATGATACATCCTTTATAATAGATCCACCAGGGACTAACAAATCAACAGATATATTGACATCTAGCACAACACCCACTTGCCCAGTCGGATCAGAAGCCGAAGCAACATAATCCCCATGTAAGAATCCCCGATCAACAACTTTTATATCATTAACATGCTGGATTTGTTCTGTGTCATCCATCCAAAGTACTCGGACCTGGTCAGCTTGAAGAGCTTCATTCTTATGGTTACCATTAACTTTGTTCCTGCTACCATCGGCATCGCCATCACCATCACCTACTTCATCTTCGTCTTCATCTTCATCATCCTCATCTTCCTCATCTTCATCATCCTCATCATCAGTTATGCTGCTATCTGAATCTGAGTCACCGGCAACTTCATTCACTATCCCAATTACCCCGCTCTTTTTATGTCTCACAATATCTTGTCTATAAATATATGGTACATTATGCAAGTTTGTAGCAACCTCACTCAGTTCATTAACTTCATTGTTTTCACTATCTACATCCAAGTCACGAGCCAACCCTCGATTTTGTTCACTTCCCATCTGAAAGCACAAAAGGAAATATGTAAAAATTATCCACAATGTTTATCAACAAGACAAATTCCTCTGAATAAAGACTTAGTAATGTTCTTATCAGTAGTCAGCAAGTACTTAAAGCACTATGCCATATTTTACACACATCCAAGAGAAAAAAATTAATTTTTTTTCCCCGTTCATTAGAAAAAACGAAACAAAGCACATACTTTGACATAACCTACAATTGGAAGCTACCCTAAAGATGCAACACAAGGTACATGCTTATTAGAGGGGGAGAGAGACAGGAAGGAAGGCAGGGAGTCATCAAGTCTTGTTAATGATTCCACAAAAAAGGAAATACCTAAACACAATCTAAACAAAGTACTCCTAAGGAACAGGGCATAAGTCCCAGCCATCTTAAAACTCAATTTCAACAAAAACCCAGAAAAAGGAAAGCTAATAACCAAATTACAAATTTGAAACTAAAACAAATGAAACACCTAAATGTCAAGACAAGCACAAACCAACATGAAATGCATATATCTATTAACATTAGGCCAGAATACAAACTCACAATCCAAAACACGCCCAAATTTCACCCACCAATATAACATAATTCAATCACTTAAAGCCACTAAAAGCATCAATCCGATTTAAAAAAGAAAAAAGAAAAAGAACAACAACGAGAAATAAAAGCATATCGCCACTAATAATTTAAAAAAAAAAAAACCAACCAACCAAACTAAAGCAACTCCAAATTTACAATACAAAATCAGCTCAAACTCCAGGTGAAGTTACCTCAATTGATTAAACCTCCAAGTTAAATGCAAAAAAAATAAAAACTACATTTAAAAAATTCAGCTGTAAAGAGGAAGAAGAAGAAGAAGAGGAAGAAGAAAAGGAAGATAGAAATGAATTTCAAATGATAATAAGATTATGAGAAGATCTGTTACAAAAACTACCTTTTGAAAAACGAATTAGATTGTTGAACAGATTTGTGTCGTTTGATTTTTGAAAATAAATATAAACAAATAGAACGGCTCTTGCCTCTTGCTTGCTGCTGTATTATATACTTATATGATCGCCGATGGAGAAATAAAAGAATAATGATAATGCAAAAATGAAGAGAGACAGGGGAGCTGGAATCTGGAAGCAGTGTTGAAGGGTATATTTGTAATTTAATATGCTGTCTCCTGTGTCTGTCGTTTTGGTTGCGATTATCTTCGTCTTACGTGTTTTAACCGAGTTTAGAATTTTGATTACCGAAAACACTTTGATATTCCTATTCTTAGTGACCCGTTAATGTGTTTACCATTTGCCAATTCCATTTTCCAAAGTGTCAATATGATTCTGTTTTTTTTTTTAAACAAAAATTATCTTTTGGTAAATAAAAATAAAAATAAATAAATAAATATTTATTTGCTTAAATTTTATTACCATGAACAGTCTTTTCAATTCTCAATTTTGTTCTTTTTTTTGGTAATATTTAATTTTGCTAATGATATGCATAATTATTTTTTTGGAATATTATGGTTCTCTTACTAATGTAACAGTTCATCTTAATTGTATAATTATATATTATCCGCTTCTTTTATTTTTCATTACATGTTATTTTGGGTATATTCAATGGCAGATGTAAGGGCCCGCCTTTAGGATTCTTAGCTTTGCCGTTGCCTCAATTCGGAAATCACACTTCTCATCTTCAAATAGGTCCTTCGGGCATTGTAAAATGTAGGACTATTTCGAGGGTGTAAGGCCATGAGGAGATATTGGGAATCTCTCAGTTGTTATCATATGTTTTTCTCATAGATCACAGATCTTATCCTCACTTATGCATCTGCATTTTTTGCGCAGTCTTGAGAAATTACTTTTCTAGAATATATTTCCATAAGCATAATTAAGTAAAAAATGAAAGTGTAAACATTTCAATAAGTTGAACCCTTAGAAGGAGAGAAAGATAAAACAAAAGGTGTTCTATGAGAAAAAAGAAAAAGATAAATTTGGCGAGCTAGCGGGTAAAGAGTCTCCAAAAGAAGGTAAGGGGACTGGTTTTACACTAGGAAAAATATATCTTCCCTCTTTCCCACTTACTCCATTTGACTTCCTTTCCCCAGGGAGAGGTTTCATCACTTGGAAAAATGGAAAGCTCGGCCGGTTGGAAGAGTTTTTATGAGTAAATTTGAGTTAAGTTATTCTCTCTCTCTCTTTTTTTTTCCCTCGTGTCGTGTCAAACCTATAATATGGAAATATTTATAATTTGCTTTAGGGATTGAGCCATTTCCACTCAATTCAAATCCTATTACAGTGGAACCTCGATAAATTAATAACCTCGCTAAAATAATAATTTTTTTCAGTCCCAAGTTAAGACCAACGTTGTAAATTAATAATTCGCTAAATTTATAAGATAATACAAAAAAATAAATTCATATAGGTCCCATTTGACATATAAATTAATAATTCATGATTTATATCAAAATATTTTGTATATAATTCATAACTAAACTAAGTAGATTTCAAAAAATATGAATCTAATGTTACTTGTTTCTTTTTAAAATTAATCTCACCTTGAATCTCATCTCTAACCTTTCTTAGAGCATCAAGAAAATCCGGTATAGAGCTCTCATATTGTAAAATAAAGTGATGTAAGGTGATTGTTGCTTTCAAAGCATCTTTACATGAAACTTATTCTAATTCCACACTATCATCTTCCACTTCATCTTCTTTATTGGTTTCCATAACACTCTCAATTATTTGTTCATCCGTAAGTAACTCCAAACTCGTGTCATTTTCTTTCGGATAGTTCAAAACATCTTCAGCATTCATTGTGTTACGATAGTTCAATCCACTTATTAGATTCTGCAATTATTGTAGGTCATCACTGTCCATTTGTTCTTAATTTTTC
Source organism: Jatropha multifida (assembly GCA_948099535.1). Classification (NCBI taxonomy): domain Eukaryota; kingdom Viridiplantae; phylum Streptophyta; class Magnoliopsida; order Malpighiales; family Euphorbiaceae; genus Jatropha; species Jatropha multifida. The sequence goes on along the minus strand of CANUEX010116079.1, from coordinate 17,408 downwards.
GAGGATTCACCATCTAGCAATCGAAGTTTACAGTGTTTAAAACAATTTGCAATAGTACTTGAATGGACGTCTATTTTTCATGCCGAGATTGCAAGATTCATTACATCTAAAACATTAATCTTTTTTGGATTTGGGTTCTCAATTTCAAAACCCTCCAAAAGATTTCGATAAAATTGTTTACGATAATACATTTTAAAAGCTCTTATGATCCCTGCATCACAAAACTGAATCTTTGATGTTGTGTTAGGTGGCAAAAAAAAAAAAACAATTCAATATTTCTCAAACCTTCAATATTTTTTGGATAAGTAGGATAATTATCAACAATTAAAAGAATTTTTATACCATCCATTTTTGCATCAAGTTGTTGAACATATTCTTGGAATAAATCTTAGTCATCCATGCTCTTTTGTTGGCACGATATTCACAATCTATGCTACCCAAATTCACATTCTTGAAACAACGTAGTTTTGTTTTTTCTTATCTTGTTTCTTACCTTCAAGTTGCTTCGTTGCAAGAGAGTGGATCTGGCTGTAACAATCCAGTTTCATCCATATTGAAAACATCTTTCATAGCAAACTAATTAAGTTTCTCTCTTATGAATTGTAAATTGTTCTCCACAACCTCCATATTAATCGATCTACTTTCTCCAAAATGACGATATGTGTTGATGTCGTATCTTGATTTGAAGTGCTCTAACCAACCTTGAGAAAAATAAAATTTAGGTGTATCAGTGGGATACATCTTTTTCAGAAATTCTTTTACTTTCGTTACAATTAGTTTCCCACTCATATTAACACGCTCTTGGTAATGAACAAACCACTCGTAGAGACCCTTCTCTAATTCTAAAAATTTGGCAGTTTTAAGTCTTTTAGCATCATCTTTTGGAATGTCGGGTATTAATAGATACTCTGTTAACCTCTTGATTGTATTTGATATTGTAGCTTGACTCACTTGCAAATTAAACTTCTCTGACACCTACTGTTGCAATTGCTTTTGAATGCATGCTGGATTTTATTGTCTGTACTCACATAATTTTTTACGCATACCATCCGTCATGGTTGATTTTTTTACACCTTTGAGATGAGAAGCCATTTTTTTTTCCTTTTAACTTGTAGGGTTGTATAGCACCTCTTTTTGTATAGTAACTTAGTTAATGTTAGTACATATAACTGCATTAATAGTTAAATAGATTTATACTGTAGATGTAACTTAGTTAATGTTAATACATGTAACTACATTAATAGTTAATTGGATTTATATATTTTATTGAGATATGTATGGAATACTAAAATTTATCAATGAAAATATATGAATTTAATTAATGTGCATGATTAATACTTAATATATATAAATTAGTGTTCACATATTTTTATGTCAGTATTCACAATGTAGAGATATAAATTATATACTCTATAAATTAATAATTATTAATTTATAGAATATATAATACCTCATCAAATTAATAAAATTTTACTGTTCCGACATTATTAATTTAGAGAGGTTGGACTGTATTTAAATTATGAATACTTTTAACTTTAACTACTATTTGACTTTTAACTTTTACACTAATGATTGCTTATTTGAAAATTTTTTAATTCATAATTTTTTGTTTTCAAAACTAGGAAGAGTCCAGTTCACTGCCATTGATATTCGCGTTTGTCATAGTGGCAGTCAGTTAGGTAGCACATCAACTACCACAGTTAGCCAACAGGATAAAATGTTTTCCTGCATCATTGTTTTTAGGGAGGGTGAGCTTTGAATCAGTTTGGTTAATTTGTGTAATATTTTTAATTAAAATAAATTAATTAAAAATTTTTATAATTTAATTAAATTTAATCAAATTTATTTTTTTACTGAATTTAATCCAATTATTTTGATTGGATTAATTTTAATCATTAATCGAACTGAAATTTAAGAAAAAAAATTTTAATTGACTGGTTGAATTTCATCGAAAATTATTGTTAATTAATTTTAATTGAAATAAAAATTAATTAAAATTATTAATCACTATCATAGTAAAATAAAAATTGAAATATTTTTATTTTTAATTTTATTAGCTATTTGATTAAAATAGCTTAATTTTGAGAGTCAATTAATTTAATTAATTGGGTTATATTAACTTTTAACAAAACCTTTAATAAATCACTAAAAATTTAATTTTTTCTGAGTATTTATAATTGATTGAAACAGTGTTCACCCTATTAGATTAATAAAGTTTTTCTTTTTATTTAAAAAAAGAAAAAGCTAATTTCCGCAGCTTTTTCAGTTAGCTAGATAGCCTATTTGATCGAAAGACAAAAATACCCCAGTCTAATATTAAAATTTACAAATCATATCCCTATTCCTAAGAGCCTCTCGACTCGGTATCTCGGTATCTGGGTCTCCACTCCCTATTCATCGTCGAGCCTTGCCGCCGGTTGAGCTTAATTTGGGCTCCGATCTGTAAGTTTCTTTTGCTGTTTATTTTCCTTTCTTTTGTTTCTTGCAGCCTCTGCAATCGAAGGCAAGGCTTGTGTTTTTTTAATCTTTTTCTCTTCGTTTTTCATTTTCTAGGCTTTCTGTTTTTGTTATCTTTTTGCATTCACATGATGAATTAACTTCAACCATTTTCGATTTTGGATTCTTTTTGGGTCTTTCGTGATTACCCATTTCCCATTTGCTCTTGATCTACTCGAGCTCTATGGTTTTTCGTTCATCTTACCAGCTTTGATGCTTGAAATTCTTTTTACAATTTGTTCACTTGTGGATTCTGTATCTACTGCAATGAAATTTGGATTATGAAAATGGTAAAATTTCTTCTTTTAGTTGAATCCAAGCTGCTTGGATGGTGAATTTGTTTGATATTTTTAACAGGTTTATGATGGTGAAATTTAAAATATTGGTTAACTAATTAGTCCTTGATGATCCTTGTTATTTCTTGATTTCCTTCTTTTCCATTTAGAATTTATGATGGGTTTTGTATAAAAGCAATGGCCCGGATCTTCAACTTGGAAAATTAGATAGTTTGCAATGATGAATTGATCAGATAGATGATTTTAATTATTTTTGCTTCGCTTAACTTTGCTTCTTGTCAGCAAATTTGAGAGAAAGCATGAATTATATCTGCAAATCTAGTGCATTGATTCTTGCTATATTAAAATCTAATATCTTTCAATACTTGGATGTGTAGTTCCTAATTACTGTTTCCTTTCTTTATTCCATATTATATACTTCTCTCTTTGTAATTTTGTTGCTGAAAATATGTAAAACGAGAAAAGGAAAGAGGAGTAATTGAGCTCGAATCATTTTGATAGGTTTGTTACTAGTATTTGTTGACGAATGATAATTAAGGTATTGTGCCTAGCATGTTGGAAATATTGCACATTAGGTGAAATTTAGTGATGCAGATTAAAGAATGAAGAGTAGTTTGCTCATGAAACATTGTATTGTAATAGCCTGAAGTATACCAATTTGGGGCTTGGTTCCATCAGCAACTTGGTTTTGTTTATGTGTGAATCTATTCAATATGAAAAAGATGAGACGATAGGTAGTGAAGATAATCAAGAAGGGAAAGAGGTAGAATATTCATTTAGGTCAAGTTGGAGTTCAAAAGATATGCAATTTATGGCTAATATGCGTTAAGAAATTGCGAGCCAACTACCTTAATTTTATATTTGATTATGTAGCAAACTAAAGTTGATTTCACTTCAATTTTATATTTTACTACATAGTGAACTAAAGTTGATGTACTTTAATTTTATATTTTATTCCATAGTGCACTTTTGTAGTTATTGTGAATATTAGTTTTAATTTTAATTTATAATATTCATCTTTAAATTAAAATTATATTTTAGATAAATAATTAAATCTTTTACAATAATTTAAAGTTAGTTAATTTTATTCTTAAGTATTTAGAAGGTCAAATATGTAAAACAATGCATTCATTCAGATGATCCAGAAAGCTCGTTTACCAAACAATCTTAAATATTCAACAATAAGCTTTTCATGATACTCCTTAATCAGTCAGCTCATACGTTGTTGATTCAGATTCAACATTCAGAAATTAGCCCAAAGGAACGAGCCTTAAGTTAGAGAGAGGATAAAGAGAAATATAGAGATTCTGCTTCGGTTGATCAGCTTCAGTGGTTAAATCAAAAAACGAAGATGATCGTGTGCATTGCAGTCGTAGGGCATCAGGTATGCCTCTTAGAATTTTCCATCTTCTTTTCTCAACTAATCATTTTGCTATTTTTAACTGATATCTGATGAAATCAAAATGTGTAGAACAATCCGCTATACATTCAGAGCTTCACGGAGGCAGATGATGCTCTTAAGCTCCATCACATTGTCCATTGCTCTCTTGACGTGGTAGATGAACGAGGTATATTCATGGACCTGTTCAATTTTGATGATTAGTGGTGCAATTAATTTAATCATGCAGGTTCTTACTTATTTGATTGTATAATTGTTAAATGTCATGTTTGTTTTGGATCTAGAATTTGTTTGGTAATCTACAATGGAATGAAATGTCTTTATTTTAATTTTTAAGTTGAAAGTGGATTTAGGGTTGTTAATTCACATGATTTACATTTTTGGGTGGGCTTTCAAAACTGTAAATCTGATTATTAGAAGTGGAATGCAATTACAGTGAATAATCCAAAAAAATCCGGGCCAACGCTGAATGAGACATTTCTTGGATTGCTTTATCCAACTGAGAATTATAAAGTGTAAGCAGTTCTCTTGGTTGTTTATGCCAAATAGTAGTTGATACTGCTCCAATGTATGCTGCTTATTGGCAGGTCTGCATATCCTGATATAATATTTTGTTTTCAGGTATGGCTATTTGACTAACACAAAGGTGAAATTCATTTTGGTTACAACAGATTTAGATGTCAGAGATGCAGATGTGAGAAATGTAAGTATCAATGTGCTAATTTATTTTAGGACTTTGGTCAGAATTTTGCATAGAGTGAGTATTTGCTATTTGTTCTGTTTGTTGATTGCTTACATGGGCATTGCAGTTAGTACATCAATTTTCATCCGCTATTTGTGGCTATATTTTGTTTTTTAATTAATTTTTATGTGATAAAGTATATGATGCTAGTATGGCTAGAGTATTGCTTAAATTCAAATGAGTGAACTTGTGAAGAGCTGTTCTGTGTGTTCAATGTCTAACCAACCAAATTATAGAAAATAAGTATATTTCCTTTTCATTTGAAGTAACGAATGAGCCTGTTTAAGTAAATGTAATGCAGATAAAGAATGCAGTTTAGATGATTTAATGCCCTGTCTCCATGGATAATATTACACCTGTACAGAAGCTACTACTTTGTTCTTGGTGATACTATTTTTCATACTGCAGCACACTGATTAGTCAAAAGTAAATGTAATTGCAACTTTACCTTACATGTTAACATTCTAGTTGTATCTTTATGGACATGTACCTTTTTTTTTATTTACAGATAGTGTGGTGATGGGAATTGGTTGCTAATTACTACATTAGTTTTTTTGACATATTTGTCTAATTCCCTGTATACACACGAATACATAATAATTATACATCATAATTATCGGAAGGGTGTGAATTCTTTCTATAATTGATGAATGGGTTAGACACAAACAAGGGCTGCTTTCTCCTTTCATACAAAGCAAAAGAAAAGAAGTAATGGCAAGGAAGAGAGAGCCTTGTCAATCTTCATAAAGATTATCCTTAGTTTAGCGTGTTGTAAATAGAAAATTTATTTCTCTTTTTAATTTTTAATTTATTGATTTATATCTCACTGTGGCTTACAGTTAAATGAGTCTTCAATTGCAGACATTTACACATTCTAACTATCTGCTTGTACTTGGAGTCATCATTGTCAAAATGCATGTTAAAGGGTTTCAAATGACAGCTTTTTAGTTGAGAAAGAAAACCGAACTGCAAGAACTAGTTGATTGAGGCCATATGCATTTTTTTTTTTGCCATCTTCTTACAAAATTGTGTTGTTGCCATTAAACATTGAATTGATGACGTAAATTACCTGACATGTGTTTTTATTATTTAACCTTTTGGTGAAACAATTGTAGTTTTTCCGGAAGTTCCATGCCGCATACGTAGATGCAGTTTCAAACCCATTTCATGTGCCGGGCAAAAAGATCACTTCCAAAACTTTTGCAGAAAGGGTGAGCAACATCGTCAAATCATTTGGCTTGAGCTCAACTAGTTGAATGCTGCCATTGTAAATTTAACATTCCAAATTCTATATGAAACTGGTGGATGTTTACTTTTCTTCCCTTTACCTTATTATTCCCATTGTCTTCTTCACATTGCTGTACCATTTTAAAAGCTTGGTTCTTAGTTTTACCAAATATCAAACAATTGACTTACCCTTCCTAAATGGACATGATTCTTTTATTGCGCGAATGATTTTCATGTTTCGTGTTTCAAAATATGCTGCCACCGGTCTTAAACTTGTACGTTGATGCCAATTGTAATCTCAGTGCAGTAGAAATGGCGGCACAGAAGCTTGCAACATTTGCATTTTATGACAAATGCGAAAGTATATACGAGCCTCTTCAGTTTTGATATTGAAATTGATTTTATTAGAAGGATAATTCAAGATGCTGCTTGGAAAAAACATGTTTTTAGAGACGTTAAACGTGCTTCTGTTTCACAGAAAATAATCTATTTTTGGAAAAAATTTATTTTGAAAGATATTTCAGAGAAATTATTTGTTGTTTTTCAGTTGTAATGTTGAAAATTTATTGGAATGTATCAATTATTTTAAATTTATAGACAGTATTTGAACTTGTAAAAGTTTTATCTTTTTTATTTAATCTATTGTTTAATATATATATATTTATGATGTGATTATCAGCGATTGTTGAATTAATTATATTTATATATATTTCTTTCAATATACATGAGGACCTAAAAAGTAACTTTGAAAAATGAAAAAAAAAATCATTTTTCCTTTGAAAATAGTTTAATATTCTTTTAGTTGGAAAAATATTTTTCAATTGACTTATTTTTCAGATTAATCAGACAATATTTTTTTAAAAAAATATCTAAGCAACGAATAGCATAAAAATGATTTTGGGCGTTAAGGAAAGTGTTCAACACAAATTAAATATAAAACATTCTCCATCAGCCACTGGACAGTGGGTATCTTAGTTAACAAAGAGCATGCCAGCATCTCCAATACAACTCTGAACTGGGGCTAATCTGTCTTAATAAATAAATAGAATAAATAGAAATTGTAGATGGTAACAGTAATATGTTGAATGTGTATTTGTAGGTGATAAATTGTAAAAATCACTCTGAATGTGTATTTGTAAATGTTAGATTTTAAAAATCACTCTAATGCATGGAGAATAAATTAGTTTCAGCGCAACAAGATCAAAGCAAGAAGTTCGAAAATAAAAAATTGAATCACACAGTGTAATATAAAATAAAAATGGACAGTTTCTCTCTTTTTTTCTACAATAGCATTAAAGAAAGTTTCTAAAATAAATTAAAGCAATCCATGATAGTAAATATATTCTCAAAACATTTAGAAAACACAGTTGCAGACATGTACATATAACACGAGCCAAATCAGCGTGCATGCTCAGAAAAACATCTGCCAAAACAAACTCATCGAATTCAGCCCCTCTCTAACATTTAGCAAATGCAAAGCATGATTTTAAAGTCATTATCAAATATCTATCATTATCAGTTCTGGAAAATACAACATCCTGAAGCAAAAGAAATAGGGAAAATATTGCAATAAAATCACGCAAGGAAAAGGAATTCAATGGAAAAACTCCATTCCATACTATGATTCTGAATAGTAGAACAGAGGTTGCTTGAATACGGGACAGAATCCTAAATCAGAACATAAAATTTCGATGCAGAAGATAAATGTCAAAATATTCTTGTAGGGAGTTCTTGAAGGAAGTTACACCACCGGACCAGAGTGCAAACCAAGGTGAAACGGATGAAATTGTGCAGATGCAAAATTAAAATTCATCATCATCCTCCTCAGCTATGTGCTTCGCAAGCTCCTGCTCTTGCTGTTGTCTCTCCCTTCTCTTCTCAGCACTTTCTTTCTCCTTGTGCGAATTTGGAGGAAACCTAAGTGCTCGCACTGCCTCGTTATGCATATTGAGGCAGAAAGCAATCCTTGAGTTAAATGCAATTTGAGGCTCATTTGTGGAGTAAATGTCCCCTGTTTCCTTTGATACCATCCAACCATTGGCGTGATCCAAAGTTGCATCAATTGCACCATCTCGTATCGCCTTCGCTACAATACTCTCAGCATCAGCAACAGGATTAGAGGAATCCAATCTTAACTTCTTGGCCACATCAGCCAAGGAAATACGGGAATAAGAAATACTGATGTTGCGAAGTCCAGTCCGTATCACATTGTGTCGCAGTCTAACAATTAAATTGTGAGTCCTGTCTGAACTGAAAGTGGTGGAGAACTTCTCTGCAACAGATTTGAAGAGCTCTAGATCTCCTATTCGAACAGCCTGAAAAACACATCATACATGCTTGAGACGCAGGTCCCAGTGTAATAATTTGACACCCAAGCCATCTTGCTGGCCCAGGAGAGGAAGACAGTCATGGGTTGGAGGGGAGAATAGCAAAGTTCCGCATAACGTAGTAATTGCCACAACAATCACGAAACACAAGCATCCCCCCTTGTACTTGTTTTTAGTCCAAAATGAGAAAAGCATAAACCTTGACCAACAAATTCAAAAACCTTATTCTCAACTTGATAAAGTAAATCAAGCAAATTAATTTGATCAGTCTGTACTCACATTTGTCAACTCAAAGTAAGGCCTCAAAGCATTCTCCATGCCTTTCTGCATAAAAACAGTTCTCTCAGGGATTTCTCCTAGCAACAATCTGACAATAATTGCCCATTTGTTGCATTGAACTCGAAAACCAAGGGCTGCAACAGGTGCTTTCCGAGCAGCTTGAAGAAGGGACTCTTTTGCATCGGTGTACTCCAACTGAATTGTCCTGATTTTTCCCAAGTAAAAGAGGTACCGACAGAACTGCAGTAAAGATTGTCAAATCTTAGAATGCACTGGATATGACTAATACCTTTCGAAATGCCAGCTCCCTAAAATTAACTTCATTTTGCAAGATATTTGATATTTTACTATCTAGTCATCAAGAAAATATGTAGTTCCATTGCACCATTTCTATATGATTCAATATTTTCATTACTTCACCTCCTACAAATAAGGGTGCTAATTTTGTCTATATTCCAACAATCAACATGACATTTAAAATCCTAAGGACAATGGTAAAGATGCACCATCTCTGCAGCATGTGCGAGCCTTGAATTTTAAAGGTCAGCAAGCTTGAGAAGAAAGGGGCACTATTTGAAATATCAGTATATAATGTCAATATCCAGAGAATGTTGCTTTCAGAGCCCATAGAAGTAGATACTGGTTCTAACTTTTCATCACATAAATGGAACATGTTAAGTTATTAAGGCACGCTTAGTCAAGCAACCATACTCAACATTCACGAGCAACTCAATATATAGAAAGATGATTGTTGAATTTAGAAAGTAAAGAGATGCCTGCTGATTCGAGTGAGCCTCAAATCGTGGGGCCTTAGATCTCAGCTTCTCTGCTTGATCATATAAATTGTAGTGGAGATAATTGCGAAGTAGAAGGTTGAGAAGTGTTTCCTGCATCAAAATATTGTCAATATCCTAGTAAAGATACAGAAAAATAGACACAATGTAGCTACTGTAACAGAAACTTTACCTGACCAAGCTCATCATGGCGCAGTGTTGCAATGCGATGAAGAGCAAGGAGGTTACTGTTGATGAAACAAAAACACCCAAGTTAAAAAATGAATTAAATCATTTTCAAAGATAATTAGTTAATTACCATAGAATTGGCAGCCAAAACAAACCAACTCGTTTGACCAGATAAAATTAATGAATACGATGGTGAATATATCTCACCCTCTGATTTCAGAGAGATCACCAGTGAGTTCATAGCTAAGGGAGTAATAAAAGTAGAGCCTGGATGCTAGGACATCAACTGTCCTCCTATTCACATTCTTCAGCCTGGCAATGCTTGCTGATGAACAAGCTTTAGCCTACAATAAGAGTTGATCAGCAAAAGGTGGTTTCAACACCAAAACAGAGAGGGGAGGAAGGTGTGACACTTGATCACTTGTATTCAGCACTACCTCATTATATTTCCTCTGATCAATCAAATATATTAGCACCAGCAAGTAGCAGTATATCTCCAGTTCTGGTAACGGATGTTTCACAGGAGCTTGAGTCACAGATGTTGCAGTATCAACCTCCATTTCATGTTCATCCTCCTGTCAGCAATGTGAAACAGTTAGAATTGTCAATTACGCCAAACTAAGAAGCCTTTCATACTTAGTCTTAAGACATCCCTAAATGAGACACAACCTTCTAGAGCCAATCACAAAGAAATTTTGCTTTGGCACCTTAACACTTGCTAAGTTTAAAAATAAATAAACATTAACATTATCCGTCAACACAATCAATTTTTTTTGTAGAAACTCTGTTCCACACAAAACAGTGCAATTAAGTGATATCTTCTGTCAACTGTATCTAACACAGAAAGTCAAATCGGAAATCTGGAAATTTGAAAAGCATGAATGCATATTAAGAGAGCCCAAAACCCAACTGGGAAAAAAACAAAAATTACCTTAGGGAGATAGGAGACTAGCCGATTATGAGGCTCAGATCCAGGACTAAGAACAAAATTAAGAAACGCATAGAGCACTTGAGCCTTGAGCTTTCTCCTTAAGGCCATCGTCAAGCGAACAGCACGAACTATCCGCCTTACCTCTCGGGCATAGGCACCAGTCTCAATCAGTGAACCAATCTCTTTCAAATCTACAAAACAAACATAATAAATCAAAACAAAATCTTAAATCCCCAATCTCAAAATCCAAGCAACAAAATCAAGAATGGAAAAAAAAAACCCAACAATAGACTTACGGTGGAGAGTAGAAGGGGAAGAAGAGGTAGTAGAATTGCTAGGAGCTGGCTGCTCCCTCATCTCGACGTCTTGAGTCATAGTGAAATCTAGGGTTTAACTTAAGCAAAAGAAATAGGGTATGTTAATTGATGTTAAAACATGTGCAAAATTGAGTGAAGAAGAGAGTGAAACTTACCTTAAATGGTGAAAGATAGTGATTTGATCTGAAGAATGGAGGAGATGAAGAAACCCAAGGTTTTTTAGTCCAGACTCGGACCTACTTTTCTTTCCCTGCAAGTCTAGCAAAGATATCGAGAGAAAGAACGGGGAAGGAATAAGGCGAAACGGTGTCACCTCGAAGTGCTAGACCCAGGCTGTGAGTTTGGAATGGTTTTTTTTTTTCTTTTTTTTAATTGAACATATTTATTTTTACGTATCCGAATCCGGATTTATTATTAATTTTTATGTAAAATATTTGAAAAAAAAAAACTAAATGAATCTGTTAACACCTAATAATAATAATAGTAATATTAATAATAATGATAATAATTAATAGAAATGGTGTAAAATAATTAAGTATTGAAGAGAATCTCAGTTCTCAAATAATGAATAACGAAATTTTCAATTTAAATGGAAAAAATAGTAAACATAATAATAAATTTGGAAAATTTCAATATAAAAATAAATTAAAATAAAATGAAAATTGAAATTTTGTTACCTGTAAAAGCAAAGGATTATAAAAAAAACTTTTAAAGAGCAACAAGCTAGGAATCACAAATTTTTGTTTCTTCCCGCACTTTTAATATAGCAAAATGATCCATCCATTTGCTAATTTGAACTTCAAATGATTTGAAATTTACAAAATAATTACACTAACTTATAGATTCTAAAATAAAATACTTTAAAATATCAAAATCTTAAAAAGCTCAGATTCACCGGTGGCCATCCCTTTCTCCTTTTTTATTTTTATTTTTTTACTTCTGCAAATAATCTTCATATTTATATACAGATATCAGTTATTGTTGTTCATATTTTGAGATTTCTTATTGCATATATTTTGAGATTATGTTCTCATATCTATGGTGATTATTTTGTCTAGTATCTTTTGTTATTTGAATAGCTATGTAGAAATGAGTGCAGATTTTTTCTCCAATAGAAGAAAAAAATTCGAAGGTAATCAGAAAAAAAGACTATTGAGTCGAACAGTGACCATGAATAACTATCAAATGGAACGAGCGATCGCATATGATACAAATATTGTACTCTATCAACTTGATTAAATATTTTAAATGAAGATTATGTTTTTTTATTCTTTATATGAGTGGTTTATTATTAAATTTTCTATACAAAATATAAAAACATATGGATATCTGTGTACAGTTTTCTCTTAATGAAACTTCTAATTTGATTTCTTCTCAAAAGAAAAAAGCTACAACATAGATGAATTAATATAATACTTTTTCATTCAGCAGAAAGTCTAATAGACCGTAATAACATTATAGGTTTGGAGATACTTGAACTCGAGATTTTTTATTTTTTTGTACAAATGAGAAGAATAATCAAATTATGTGATTGACAACAAAATAAATAATTTTTCTACGTAATTGTTGTACATTATTGTAATGAAACAAGTAACTTTTATAAAATAATTGACAAAATTTTTAATGATTGAACAACAACATTCTTAATCAGTATCAAAGCCAAAGTAGAGAGAAACAATTTCCATTGGCCTATTTCTATTAGAAGTTAGTTTTTATTCATTCAAACTTATGCTTGTAATTTCGTTTTACGGAAAGCTACAATTTACAAAAGAAAATGGGATATGGAGGCAAAAGAAACATATATAGATGACTCTAGTATTTGCTTAGAGGAGCTGAGGTGGAAATCATTAGATGATGAGTATGCTGAGAAGTGAGAATTTAGATAGCTTTAGAAAATAAGATATTATTTATATTTTTCTTTAACTTGCATTTATTTGATAGACATTAATTCAACGTTTTGAATTTTAAATTAGATTTAAGTCTTCTATGAATAGTTAAAATCTTTGTATATATGATTCTTAATAGGGTTAATTATAAATTTGATGTCTGAACTTTGTAAAATATTCTATTTTGGTGTTGGAAAACGTTTGTAATCAAGTATTTAAATTCATTAAAAATTTTCAATCAAGTGTCGTCTGTTTACATAGCATGTTGAGATTTATAGAGCCCACATAGCCATTTAAAATGTGGTGATTAGGATTCAAAAAGATATAACACGTCAAATTAATGTGTTTACATGTCATTAACTCTTGTAGTTACTAATTTGCTGTTCTTAGAATCGTTAGGGGAAAGGGACGGGAAAAAGGAAGCGTTGATCTAGAGATTTTGAAACTTCTTTCAAACACAAAAAGAACAATGGAAAATTTTTTATTCTCTCAATCAATAACAACAAGAGGAATGATGAATGTTTCAAATAGTAAAGCTAATTAATATAAGAGGACATATGAAGCTAGAAAATTCTACAAAAAAAAGACACCATTAAAAAGTGGAAAAAAAAGCTCTCAAAACTTAGTAAGGAAGAAAAATGAGTCCATCTATCTTAGATGGCAAAAACATTCAGATCCCATATGCAAAATTGAAGAAATTTTCTAGTTTTTACAATCTAAAACAAAACAATATAAAATTTAAATTTCTAATAAAATACAAAATCAATCCAAAAGAAATAAGAAAAATTAAGTCGGAGATCCTATGTACAAATGCAAGAGCAACTAAAAAGAGTGAGATTTAAAAGAAGAGAAATGAATTCTATCTAAGGAGGAACTGAAATAGAAAAAAGTAGGAGATTGAATGACCCATCACAAGAGAGTAAATAACAAGCTAATTGTTCTTGAAGGAATTGAAAGCAGGAGAAGTATTGCTTCGGTCTTTGGTTGTCTTGCTCAGCTCTAGTGGTGCAGCTATAGCCCCCAATCCTCCAAAAACCAAATAGTGAAAAACCTCTATTGTTCTCTCTCTCTCTCTGTAGAGTTTTGATGGTAATGTAACCTCTCTCTACATCGAGCTTTTATCACTTAAAAGAGAAAGGGACATATGTATTAGCTTTGGTCTTTGGTCCATGAGGTTCGGATAATACGTGGTTTCCCCATCTACAAACTTCATTCTCTATGACCAACGAAAGAAGCTTCTGCTCTTGATTTTCGTTCTTTCAATTTTAGAGAACGTTAAGCCTAAGAGAAAGAGAAGACAACGTATAAGAGAGGAATCGAAATTAAAAGGATAAATTAGTAAATCCCCAGTTAATGTCCACTAAGATTGCTATATCATCGTTTGACACGTCAGAATTTTTTAACATGCCTGTAGTTTATCCAACGTGGCATAATACCACAATCTTAAATAGATTTCAACATTTCTTGTAAGTAGACATACTTGATTGAAAATTTTAATAGGTTCGAATATTTCATTGTAAACATTTTCTGTTGAGAGACCAAAATAGAAGATTTTACCATGTCCAAATACCAAATTTATAACTAACCCTTCTTAATATATGTGTGTATGAGATACTTTAAGCTTAATAAAATAATTGCTTGTAATTATGTTATTCAAAGCGAATTCAATATAGTTTTTTATCGTTTCTCCGACCCTTATAGCATACCTCATATCGCAAATTTAAAAAGTGACATTCTCTGTATCCATACTCGTAGCTCATATCATGGCATACTGCATTTTAAGTAACAGTAGTTTGAAGATCTTGACTATTAGTCTTCAACAGTATGTATCAACCTAGAGAAGAGACAAAAAGCATTGATTAATGTAATAGCATGAGGAACTAGTATAGCTAAAGCATCACGGAAAAGAGTCACGTCCACATTTAAAGAAAGTGAGATATGCCAAACTCCATTAACTTTTAGCCTAGCAAATTCCCAAGTCAAATCACCTTATTATAATCCATTAACTAGTAATGTGTGTCGATTTCATAGACTTGAACAAACATGCCCTAGAGATTATCATCCATTATCGTCCATTGATAGATTGGTAGATTCTATAGCAAGGCACACAATATGCTCTCTACTAGATTCAACATCTGTGTATCATAAAATCATGATGGACTGTAAGGATGTAGAAACATGGGTATATTACTATAAAGTCATAGCATTCAGTCTCAAGAATATAGGTGCAATTTATAAAAAATGGTTAATGAAATTTTTACAGATTTAATTGGTAAAACAAGAGAAGTTTATGTTAATGACATGATCACTAAAAGCAGAAACACCTTAGACCATGTAAGAGATATCTTCCAAGTTTTAAACATTTTAGATAAAGTAGGGATGAAGTTCAATCTTGAAAAATGCACTTTTAGGGTTGAACCATGAAGGTTTCTCGGGTAGATTATCTTACAAAGAGGAGCTAATGCTAACTCAAAAAAGATAGAAGCAATCTTGAATATTCCTTCTCCCAGGTTGATTCATAAAGTTCAAAACTCAATGGAAAAAGCTCTCTAAAGATTTATCTCTTCTTCAATAAAAGGATGCCTTCCTTTCTTTTTAGCCTTAAAAATAGGATAATTCTTCACATGGGGGGTACGATTGTAAGTAAGCATTAAATGAACTAAAGAAATTTTTGAACAAACCTTCATTATTAAACGTGCTAAAGTTAAAAGAAGTTTTATTCTTATACCTAGCTATGGAGGTGGGCATGGTTTCGGAACCGCCGGTCTTAGTTTCGGAATCAACAGTTTTGGTTCAAAAAAATCTAGAACCGGAACGGAACTAAAAATTAACGGTTTCGATTATAGTTTGAAACCAAATGGTTACGATTTCGATTCTAGTGCTTTAACAGTTCTAAATTGACGGTTTCAACCGGTTCTCAGATTGATTTTCTGGTAAATCGCATAATTATAAAATCAAAATTTAGGGAATATTTTTTTGTTGAAAATTTAAAATTTAAATATTTATAAAATAATTTTAAAAAAAACTTTAAAGAAAAAATAAAAAAAGGCTTAGCTTAATTTATTTGTTCTAAAAAAGCTTGAATTTATTTTTTTTTTGAAAAAGGGCTTGAAATTGATTTATTTTTTTTAGAAAGAGCTTGAACTTAATTTTTTTTCAAAATAAAAAATTCATTTTCTACAAATACCCTTAACAATAGCCACTATATAGTTATTAGGAGGGTTAATTTGGAAATATTATAAAAATATTTGAAAAAATAAAAAAATTTATTGAAAATGGGTGGAACCGCCGATTTGAACAGTCGGAACTGCTGGTTCGAATCGGTTGGAAAAACCGCCAGTTTCAGCCAGTTCTTGTAACTACTTGTTCACGGTTTCTCAAAAGTTAGAACCGGAACCGAACTGCAGACCATCGATTCCAATTCTAGTTTGGACCGATTTCAGTTCCTCATGATTCCAATTCTGATTACAATAACCGTAATATGGCCACCCCTACCTAGCTATTACCCAAGAAACAGTTAGCTTAGTCCTTATTAGGGAGGAAAAAAAAGGAATAGTTTCTCATCTACTATGCAATTCAAATGGTCACAGAAGGTGAGTTAAATTATTAGCCTATTGAAAAGATCATCTTTACAATAGTTATATTAACAAAGAAGTTATGTGTAATACACCGAAATTTTTATTTCAAAATAATTCCCATTTAAATTTAATCATTGAATGATGAACCAATAATATTACGCCACGTAATATTATTGGGACCGAAAATCATTTTGGTTCGCCCTAAAATTATCGAGTAACTGTTAATCGAATAAAAATCGAACCAATTTTTTTTATTGGACCGAATTAATTAAAATTAGACCCGAGTCAGATATTTTTTATAATTACTGTGCATCACTATTTTTTTCTCCCCGACAATCTAACTCGAACGGTTTGTTTTTATTTAATAATTTTAACTTTATTTTTTTTTTCTTTTTCTTTCTTTTCCTTTCTTTCTTTTTATGGTTTCTTCTTCCTTGTGTTTGCACAAAAACCCAGCAGCTTCTCTCCCTCTCAACTCACTCTCTCCTTCTCTCTCACTGTCTCTATCTCTCTCCATTGCGCCGACCACCGCGCCACAGCCACGCCGGCCACACCAGCACAGCTCTAGCTCTCCCTCTCTCTTCCTCTTTCTCTCTCCCTGTTGCTCTCTGTCTCTGTCTCTCTCTCTCTGCGTGCAAAGGTCACCTGCAGCGCCGCCGGACCGCCACAACAGCTCCAGCACCTCCTCCATTGCGCGAGTGACCCAGCTCCTCCTCTCTCCTCGTCGAGCCACCGTTTCCAGCGAGCTCCAGCAGCTCTGTCCCTCGCGTCGCGCTGCCTTGAGCCACCACCTGCTCCTCCGCGCGCAACCTTGACAGCAAGCTCAGCTTGCTACCGGCCACCGTCTCCTCCTCCTCCGATTCAAGGATTTATCAGGAATTTGACATTTATTGGGTATTAATTTTATTATTTTCAGAATTTATTTAGTTAAATTTTTGATTAATTAGTTTGTTAATTTTAGAATATTT
>CANUEX010115996.1:0-21192 GCA_948099535.1 Jatropha multifida | reverse complement strand
TAACAACATTGATAAGCCCGCCAGGATCGAGAATGCCATACAGCGTTGAGGCCGGGCCTTTCAGCACTTCCACGCGCGAGGCGTCGGCATTAAAGCTGCGCGGCACCACGGTGCGCAGGCCGTTGGTCATGATCGAACCGTCGCGGTTGGTACCAAAACCACGACGCACAAACGAATCCTGCGTACCGCCTAGCGTGTTGGTTTGCACCACGTTACTGACGTTATACAGCGCTTCATCAAGGCTGGTAGCGTGCTGATCTTCCAACACTTTATCGCTAACGGTATTCACCACTTGCGGAATATCCAGCAGCGGCATTGAGGTCAGCGTTGCCGTAGATGAGCTGATGGGTTGATAGCCGGACGTGGCGGGTTGATCGGCCGATGATGCATCCGCGTTGACGGTGATGGTGTCGTTATTGGTTTTATTTGTTGTTTCCGCCGCGTGCGTAACCGGCGTGAAGCATGATCCCAGAAAGAGCGCAGAGAACAAGGCGCGCCCTTTCAGCCCATAGATACCGTGAGTGAACTGAACCATTTAATCTGTTTTCCCAAAAAACTGTGCATAACACAGACGTGGACGTTTCTAATGTATTGCCCGATTGCGCAAAATCTATCCGTTAAGTCGCCGAATCTGGCGTCGGATATGTAATTGAGAATCATTCAAACACGAGCATTTGTAGTAGTAAATGCAAAATGAAAGAATTTTGCTACAACGGGAAAGAGTGAGGAAAACGCAGCGGGATTACGCAGGTTGATCTTTTTAACCAAATGAAATAAATAAGATTAATTATTTTCACGATCGATGTAGTCGCCTGTAGTAACACTTGTTTTGTGGCTGCTGGATTGTGTCATCATGCTGCTTGACTACTACATTGCCAGACGGCAAAATCGAAAAGAGAATGAGAGTTATTTTTATTTGAAAGATTGGCGCGCACGGGGTTTCCACGCAGTTGCGGCGCAGGAGTTAACATGCCACAGCGAGTGGAACAGCAAGCTCAGCAGGGGATTGTGCTCGACGGCCTGTCGGCGGGCTATCAAAAGCAGGTCATCGTTGATGACATCACACTCACTATCCCGCATGGAAAGATGACCGTGCTGGTCGGGGCCAACGGCTCCGGCAAATCTACCTTGCTCGGCACTATTGCCCGCATGCTCAAACCGCTTGGCGGCAGCGTGTTGCTTGATGGCAAAGCCATTCATCAACAGCCAACCAAAGCCGTCTCCCGCCAGTTAGGTATCCTTCCACAGTCGCCGCTGGTGCCGGAAGGCCTGACCGTTTTTGAACTGGTATCACGCGGGCGTTTTCCGTGGCAAAGCTTTATGCGCCAGTGGTCGGAAGAGGACGAACTGGCGGTGCTGGAAGCGTTGCATCTGACCGGCACGGCGGAATTTGCCCACCAAACGGTTGATAGCCTCTCCGGCGGACAGCGCCAGCGCTGCTGGATCGCGATGGCTCTGGCACAACAAACGCCGGTGATCTTGCTGGATGAACCGACTACTTTTCTCGATCTACGCTATCAGGTCGAGATCCTCGAACTCTTGCAGACCTTAACCCGCGATCATGGCCGCACGGTGGTGGTGGTGTTGCACGACCTCAATTTCGCCGTGAATTATGGCGACACGCTGGTGTTCCTCAAGCAGGGCCGTTTGCAGGGCGTGATCCACGAAGGCGACAGTTGCACGCCTGCGCTGATCAAAAATGTGTTCGATGTGGATGTGCAAATGTCGGTTAACCCGTTGACCGGAAAGCCCTTCTTTATGCCTTTTCGTAAACCGGCAGGTTCCGGCGTATGAGTTCGCTTGCGCTTTCAACCCGACGCAGCGGGCGCATCAGCGCGACGGCCTTTGGCTTGCTGCTGCTGTTACTGACAGCGGCTGTGGCGCATCTCGGCCTTGGCGCGCGCTACATCGCGCCGCTCACGGTGTTACAGGCGCTGGTGGATTTTGAACCCAACAATTTCGATCATCGCGTCATTATCAGCCTGCGCTTACTGCGGCTGGTGGCTGCGCTATTTACCGGCGCGGCGTTAGGGGTTGCCGGATCGTTGTTGCAGTCGGTGATCCGCAATCCGCTCGGCGAGCCGCATATCCTCGGGCTGAACTCGGGGGCGGCGCTGGCGATGGTTGCCACAACGGCGCTGGGGGTAAGCGTTGGCGATGCCAGCTTCAGCCGCGCCTTTATCGCCGCAGGCGGCGCTGCGCTGCTTTTTTCACTGGTGATGGCGCTCTCTGCTGCCGGGCGCTCCGGCTTTACGCCATTAAAAGTAACGCTGTGCGGCGTGGCGATTTCCACTTTTGCTTCCTCCATCACCGCCGCCATCCTGATCCTTGATGAACAGACGCTGCTGAGCATCCGTAGCTGGCTGGCGGGCGATCTCGCCGGGCTGAGCTGGCCGGTGTTGCGGGCGGCATCACTGGTTGCTGGTGGTGGATTTGCCCTGGCGCTGTGGCTCGCGCCAGCGCTGAATATGCTGGCGCTTGGCGACAATATGGCGCGCGGCCTGGGCGTTTCTCTGCTGCGCACTCGCGTGTTGTCGTTGGCCGCTATTGCCTTGTTGTGCGGTGCGGCCGTTTCGGTCGCCGGGCCGATAGGGTTTATTGGCCTCGTCGTTCCGCATATGGTGCGACGCCTTGCCGGGGATGATTTGCGCGCGGTCATCCCGCTGTCAGCGCTCGGTGGCGCATTATTATTGCTGCTGGCGGATATCGCCGCCCGTACGTTGCTGTCGCCACAAGAACTCGCTACCGGCGTGATGACTGCGCTGGTGGGCGCGCCGCTCTTTATTCTGCTGGCGGCGAGGTTTTTCAAATGAGCCACCTGCCTGAACACGCCGGGCTGCGCGGCTTGCGGCTTGGCGGCTTCTCGCGCTTGCTACGCCCGCACGCGCTGTGGTGGCTGGCTGGTCTGAGTTTTTTGTCGTTAATACTGCTGCTTTCCGGTGTGACGCAAGGTTCGTTACCGGTTCCCGCTTCTGCCATTGGCCGGGCGCTGTTGCTGCCTGATGCGCTGAGCGCTGAACAGCACTACGTAGTGTGGGATATTCGCCTGCCCCGGGTGCTGATGGCGCTGTTGTGCGGCGCGATGTTGGGTATGGCGGGCGCAGCGATGCAGTCCATCACCCGCAACGGGCTGGCGGATCCGGGGCTGATTGGCGTGAAAGAGGGTGCCTGCGTGGTGGTGCTGACGCTGGTGCTCTGCTTCCCGGCTGTCGGGCTGCTCTGGCGTCCGCTGGCAGGCATGGCGGGCGGTTTACTGGCCGCCGGGCTGGTGATGGGGCTGGCGCGTGATGTCTCCCGCCCGCGCTTTGTGCTGCTTGGCATTGGCGTCTCCTGGACCTTCGCCGCCGGTATCGGCGTATTTATGACCACGGCTGATGTGCGTGATGTGCAGACGGCAATGATGTGGCTGGCAGGTAGCCTGCACGCCGCCACCTGGCCACTGCTGATCGTTGCGCTGTGCTGGGCACTGCCCGCAACGTTGATTTTGCTGTTAACAGCGCGCGCCGCCGATGTGGCGCTACTGGGCAATCAGGCGGCAACAGGACTCGGCGTTCGCCTGTCGCACCTTGCATGGTTGCGGGTGATCGCGCCGGTATTGCTGACGGCCGCCAGCGTTTCCTGCGTCGGCAGCATCGGTTTTGTCGGGCTTATCGCTCCGCATATGGCGCGTTTTCTGCTGCGCGGCGGCCAGCGGGCGCTGCTGTGGGGCAGTGCGCTGCTCGGTGGCCTGCTGGTGCTGGTGGCGGATTCGACAGGCCGTCTGGCGTTTGCGCCGCTGCAAATTCCCGCCGGGATCGTCATCTCACTGATTGGCGGGCCATTTTTTCTGCTGCTGCTGTGGCGGCGACGCGATCGTTTATAAGCTTAAGGAGCCGTATGCGCCTGATTTTTTCACTGTTATTGCTGGTTGGTCTGAGCGCTGGCGCTGCGGAGCCGACACAAACCTTCACCGATGATTTGGGGCGCGTGGTCACGGTACCGCTGCATCCAAAGCGCATCGTGTCGCTGCACGATCTGGATATCACCATTCCTCTGATTGAGTTAGGTGTGCCACCGGTCGCCAGCCACGGACGGACCCGCGCCGACGGCAGCCATACGCTGCGCTCCAGCGGCATGCTGACCGGCGTCGATTTTGATAACTCGGACATT
The DNA here is from genome assembly GCA_948099535.1 of Jatropha multifida. NCBI lineage: Eukaryota > Viridiplantae > Streptophyta > Magnoliopsida > Malpighiales > Euphorbiaceae > Jatropha > Jatropha multifida. Next base: position 17,043 of record CANUEX010115996.1, on the reverse strand, counting down.
ACGTTTATTGGTACGGCGGATATCGATATTGAAGCGATCGCCGCCGCGAAACCGGATCTGATCATCACCGAGCCGAGCCGCAACACGCCGGTAGAGCAGTTAGAGAAGATCGCGCCAACGGTAAGTCTCGATCACTTACAAGGCGGTGCGCCGGAGATCTACCGCAAGCTGGCGCAGCTTACTGGCACGCAGGCACGCTTGCAGATCCTTGAGCGCCGTTACCATGAACAGATTGCAGCGCTAAAAAGTACGATCGACACCAGCAAAATCACCGTGTCGGTGATCCAGGCGAACAACGGCAAAATCAACGCATTACACAGCTATCATTCGCTGGGGCGCGTGCTGCGCGATGCCGGCTTTCGTTTTCCGAAACTGATCGACAGCATTCCTGAAGGTGGGCGCATCGATGTCAGTGCCGAACGTTTGCCGGAGCTGGACGCTGATTTTGTCTTTGCCACCTGGCGCGGCGATACCGGCGGTAAACCGCAGGATGAGATAGCGGCGATGGATGCGGTGATGCCTGGCTGGTGCGATTTTCTCAATGCCTGCCGTACCGGGCATTACGTGCTGATCTCCCGTGAGGAAGCGATCTCCAACTCCTTTGCTTCCCTGAGCCTGATGGTGGCGCAGGTGCAATCACAAATCGCCGGGCGGCCGCTACCTGCCGCGAAGTAAGGAGCCGCAACGATGCTGAACACAAAAAAAGTGAAAAATCGCGTGGATGTGTACGGTGAACGCTTTCGCGCGCGGGCGCACACGTTGTCGCCGCGTTTGCAGGCCGTTGCCCGCTATATCAATGAAAATCGCGATGTGGTGCTGGAGCATACCGCGATTGAGATTGCGGCAGCGACGCAGACTTCAGATGCCACGGTGGTGCGCGCCATCCAGGCGCTGGGCTTTGCCGGTCTGCGGGATCTAAAACAGACGCTGGAGCACTGGTTTGGCCCGGCCATTTCATCGGCAGAGAAGATGAGCACCACGGTAAATGCGCTCGCCTGCGATGTGAATTCCGGGATCGATTTTGTGCTCGAAGGGCATCAGCACACCTGTGAAGTACTTTCCGCGCCGGACAACCGCTATGCGATTGCGCAGGCGGTGGCCCTGCTGGTGGGGGCACGGCAGGTGGCGATTTTCGGCATCGGCGCGTCGGGGATCCTGGCGGAGTATACCGCGCGGTTGTTCAGCCGCATTGGCCTGCCTGCGACACAGCTCAATCGCACCGGTATTGCCCTCTCCGAGCAACTGATCAATTTGCAGCGCGGCGATGTGCTGATCATGATGGCGCAAAAATCAGCGCACCGCGAAGGGCTGACCACGCTGAAAGAGGCGCGGCGCCTGGGGATCCCGGTGATCCTGCTGACCAATGCGACGGACTCGCGTTTTAGCCAGCAAGCGGATGTGATAATCCAGGTACCGCGCGGCGGCGAGAAGGGTAAGATCCCGCTGCACGGCACGGTACTGCTGTGTCTGGAGATGATTGTTTTGTCGGTCGCGTCCGCCACTTCGCAGCAGGCTATTAAAACGGTGAAACGCATTAATGAGTTTCACCGTGGGTTAAAGCCGGGCGGGAAGAAGGGTTAAGCTCTGTGCTGCGGCGTAATGGTCAGATCAATCTGTCGATTTAACTGATGTAGCGCCAGTTCAACCGTTTCCACCTTCGATGAGTGCTCCACATCGAGCAAGCGGTCAATTTGCGCCCCTTTCTGTCCCAGCTTTCTTGCCAGCTCAGCTTTTCGCGTCCCGGTTTCGATCATGGCGTTATGCAGTGCGGCTTTCATGGCTACGAGTACGGGCAGCGATACGATGTATTCGCCTTTTAGCGGCGCGCTTGCCGCCGGGATTGGACGCCGCTCGTCAATTTCGATAGCAATCGCAACAACAATCCCATCAATCGACTGCAGTAAAGCCTCATCAAGCGTATCGCCAACGGAGTTCATGAGCGGTAGATCGCGGCATGAGACCACGAACTGACCTGTAGCATCGTCTCGTTCAATGTGGACGGGATAATTAAACATTTAACACCTCTTTATCGCTAAGTTCTTACAGGCCTAAGTCCTTCATAATCTTTTTCCTCAACGGCTCAGGAATCTCTTTCGAACCATGAAAAGGGAAAACCGATGCCCTACCATTAAGCCTGACTTTAAAATGGCTTCCTCCACCTGGAGCTTTGGTTAGCTCCGCTCCCTGAGATAACAACCACTTTCTGAACTCGCTGTATTTCATTCGGCATCCTGCCTTATATTTTCCTTTTCAGAGTGCGAAAACTATAACTTAATTGTTTATTAATGCAACTTTAATGTTGTGTTTTTATACGCCCGCAAACATGAATCACCAGCGCAGCGCTATAAGCCAGCACAATGGCGAAACTCATCTTCCACATCGCTTCGCCGCCGATACCGGACAACGGCGTGGCGATGCCGCCAAAGACGAACATCAGCATGCCCAGTAACGCCGACGCGGTGCCGGAATGGCGGGCTTCGACGCTGTTCATCGCGGCTGAACCGGCAATGGTTGAAACCCCGCTGTTCAGCGCCACGGTGAAGAACAACCCCACCAGCGCCAGCACGGGCGTGCCGAATCCGGCAAACAGCGCAGTCAGTACGGCGCTGCAAACGGCCAGGAACAGACCGCGCGTTAATAGCTTTTGCCCATCGATAAACCGCGCCAGCCGGGCAAAGATCAGTGCCGAAATAATCAGCCCGCCGCCATTCACCGCGAACAGCAGGCTGAACTGCATCGCCGTCAGGCCATATTCGCTTTGCAGAACGAATGACGATGACCCTATATAGGAAAATAACCCGGCCAGCATAAAGGCCTGAATAAAGCAGAAGGTAGAAAACTGCTTATTTTTAAGCACTATAAGCGAGGTATTGAGCAGCCCGCCGCCGCTGCTTTTCTCCGACAATGTCTCTTTCAGTACCACCATGCTGGAGAGCAGTAATACCACGCCAACCGCCGCCATCGTCCAGAACAGCGCGCGCCAGTGCAGCGTAGAGGCGATATAGCCGCCGAGTACCGGCGAGACGATTGGCGCAATGCCGTTTACCGTCATCAGCAGAGCAAAAAATTGTGTCAGCAGCGTGCCGTGATACTTATCACGAGCAATCGCGCGGGAGAGCACTGAACCGCCTGCGCCCGCCAGACCCTGGATAAAACGCCAGAAGATCAGCCAGTGAATATCCTGCGTGGTCGCGCACAATACGGAAGAGAGGATAAACAGCAGCAGGGAAAGCATCAGCGGGCGTTTACGTCCCAGCCGATCGCTCAACGGGCCGAAAAAAAGCTGCCCCAGTCCCAACCCCAGCAGCGAGGCGGTCAGCGAGAGCTGCGTCAGCGTGGTAGTAGCGCTGAGTTGTCGGGTGATATCCGGCAGTGCGGGAAGATAAAGATCGGTGCAAATCGGCCCAATGGCCGTCAGCATGCCCAGCACGATTGCCCAGGCAAGAGAGATTCGTGGCATAACAACTCCGGTGAAAATACGGCGTCGGCTCCGGTGAAATCACATCAGAACCGAATATCCGGGGATTTAATTTTTAAACAGCATGGTGGTGATTTCCTGATACAGCCCCTGCATTTGCGCCGGGTCGCTTTTTTGCGGTGTCAGGCGACGGAAAGTGGTGCCTTCCATCAGCGTTGCCAGTAGCTCCACGCTACAGCGAATGCGTTCATCGCTTAATTGCGGATAGCGGCTCTGCATATGTGCACAGGCGTTTTCAAACATCCTGGCGTCGGCCTCGACCAGCATCTCCTGTACACGCGGATTGCGCGTTGCTTCGGCCGCCATTTCCAGCATCAGCGCATCATCGTCAGGGCTGAGTGTGTGCCGCCAGGCCAGTATTTCCGGCAGGTGTTCGGTTTCGGTCTTATCCTGCATTTCGGCGATGCGGTAGTCGATAATCCGGCGGATCATCTCTTCAATAATGGCGTCTTTATTGACGAAATAACGGTAAATCTGCCCAACGCTGAGCTGAGCTTCGAGGGCGATCTGCGACATGCTGGCCGCGTGGAATCCGCTAATGCGAAAGCGTCGGCGCGCGGCGGCAATAATCTCGTCCTGGCGTTGCTGGTGGCGCTGCTCCTGCGATAGTTTCGTCGGCATCTCTGTCCCTCGTGTCGTTTTGGTGAGAGTGATCGTTCTCATGAGTGATTAAAATAAACGAATCCGCGCGTTCGGGGTAACGTTTTTCCCCGGAACTTATAGAAAGTTACAAAAAAACAGATTGTGAAGAGAGGATGAGGAAAAGGTGAGATAACAATAACCGGCACGCATGACACGCACCGGTGAGCAGGTTATGGTTTACGTTGTTGATGGATCGACAGCCCGCTTTCGCCGGGGGCAATGTCCGGGTGCAGCGTCAGTTGTGGAATCAGGTAATCGCCGCCGTTTTGCCGACGAAAGGCCAGCGGTTCTGCTGACCAGAGCGTATCCAGCCGCTGTGCCAGCGCCGTACAACATTCGGTAAAACGCGTTTCGTCCATGCGATTGCTGCGATAAAACACCAGCGGCGGCAGTACTTCGAAGCCAGGATAAAACAGGATCCCATGCTGGATCGGAAACAGCAGATCGTTGATCGGGCCGTTAATACCGCGCGGAGCGTAATGCGATTCCCAGCCGCCGGTGGTCACCAGCAGCATCGCCCGTTTCCCCGCCAGGCTCCCTTCACCGTAACGATCGCCCCAGTGCGTATCGCTGTGTTCGCCCACGCCGTAAGCAAACCCGCAGGCATAAACGCGATCGACCCAGCCTTTCATGATCGCCGGCATGGAGAACCACCACAGCGGAAACTGGAAAATCACCGCATCGGCGCGTTGCAGTTTGGCCTGTTCCCGGGCGATGTCGTCCGCCTGTGTTCCCAGCTCAAATGCCTGTTTTGAATCAGACGAAGGATGATAAAAATCACCCACCGGCGGCGAGCTGCTGTCATCGGCATCAAGCTGCGATTTCCACTGCATGGCATAGAGATCGGAAACCTCGACCTGATGACCGGCATTTTCCAGATACTGCACGGCAAAATCCTTTAGCGCGCCATTGAGCGAATGGGGCTGCGGGTGGGCATAAACAATCAGTACGTTCATAACAACTCCTGGCAACAAATTGAATATGCAGGGTAGGAGAGTGGCGGATATAGTAGAAATTAATTGCTTATATCACAGGTATAGTCATGGTTAATCTGCACCGGCTGGATCTCAATCTGCTGCGTACTTTGGATGTGCTGTTGAGCGAACACAATGTGACGCGCACGGCGCAGCGGCTGAATCTTTCTCAGCCTTCCGTCAGCGTGCAGTTGGCGCGGTTGCGGGATATTTTTGCCGATCCGTTACTCCTGCCGGGGCCGCGCGGTATGCAGCCGACCGCCAGGGCCGACGAACTGCGCGAACCGCTGCGCCAGGCGCTGGAAGCGCTGGAACGTGCGGTGGCGCCAGCCAGCGCTTTCGATCCTGCCCGTGCCGCCGTCACCTGGCGCGTGGCGGCCACCGACTATACGGAATCGGCGATACTGCTCCCTTTACTGAGCCGTTTGCGCGCCGCCGCGCCGGGCAGCCGTCTGGCGATATTTGAACTCAGCCCGTTGCAGATCCAGCGCCAGGCCGGGCAGGGTGATATTGATCTCTTTTTCCATCTGCGCGAAGGCGCGCCGCCTGCTCTGCACCAGCGGTTATTGTTCACCGAGCGTTACGTGTTGGCCGGGCGTTTGCACCATCCGGCATTAACAAACGGCCGCCCGACGCTGGCGCAGTTTTGCCAACTGGAACATGTGGTTGTCTCGCCAGAAGGCGGTGGTTTTTATGCGGCAACGGATATCGCGCTGGCGGAGCGCGGTTTGCAGCGCAATGTGGTGCTCTCCGTCCCCCATTTCCTGTTTATGCTTGAGGCGCTGGCCCGTACCGATTTGGTGGCGGTACTGCCGGAACGGCTGGTCGCGAACAATCACACTCTGCAGGTGGTCGAGCCGCCGCTGGAACTTCCGGGCTTCGACATGCTGATGCTCTGGCATGAACGGTTACACCGCGATCCCGGTCATCAATGGCTGCGCCAGCAGATTATCGCCTCGTTGGGGACGCGCTAAAACGGGTAATATCTTGTCACACTTATGTGAGAATAATTCTCAATATTATTGATGCACACCAGGCCGGATGATAAGGTGTAAGCCGTTTCGCCCGGCGTCGGGCACGGGTTCGCGGCGGCTGTTGGCTATGCAAAAAAGAGACTTTTCGATTGATGACTTTATCGGTTTTGGCGAGCGCTACGGGATTGATTACCGTTTCCCGGCGCTGGCGTCCGGCCGATCGTTTCACAAAGAGAAGCGCATGGTGATTCAGGGGGAAGTCGAAGAGATGACGCTCTCCTCCGGCCTGAATCTTACCCGCTCGGATGTTCGCGTACTTCAGCCCTATGAAACCACATCGCTGCACAGCTGCCCGCTCTATATGCTGGTGGTGCTGGAAGGTTGCGTGCAGCTGCGCCTGAACGGCAAAGCGTTTATCGTGCGCGCGGGCATGGCGTTTACCTCGCGCCTGAGCGAACAACAGGTGATGAACGCCAGCCATCAGGCGGATAACCACTTGCGTACGCTGTCGATGGGCGTCGATCCGCTGCGCTGCCGGCAATCGCCGCTGCTGATGGCGCTCCTGCAGCAGTGGGAAGCGCACGGCGCGCCGACCTTTTTATGGTCCGTTCCGGCATTTTTGCTTTCCGGGCTGCAACACACGCAGCAGAACCAGCAACCGGGTTTATCGCGCCAGTTGATCCTTGAAGGCGTGATGTTGCAACTGCTCGGGCATGCGCTGTCGCAACCCTTGCCTGGCAGCGAAAAACGCAGTTCCGCGCCTGGCGGCGAGCAGCACCGGCTGGAAACCGTGTGCCGTTTGCTGGAACAGCAGCCGGAAAAAGAGTACACCCTCACCGCATTAGCCCAACTGGCGGCAATGAGTTCCAGCAGTTTGCGGGTGAAGTTCCGCCAGGCTTATGGCCTTTCCGTGTTTGATTACCTGCGCGATTGCCGCCTTGAACTGGCGCGGCGCTATCTGGCGCAGGGGTATAGCGTACAGCAGGCGGCCTGGATGTCGGGCTACCAGCATGCCACGAATTTCTCTACCGCATTTCGTCGCCGCTACGGCGTGGCGCCGAGCGAAATGCGTCTCGCCTGATTTCCCGCCATAGATCATGGCGACTTTTTTGCGTGCGTTTTGTCACTGCGCATAGGTGAATCGTCATTGCGCATAGCTATCGCGGAAGCCAAAAGGGTAATAATTCTTATTTACAATAATAACGGCTTCTGGAGATTTTCATGTTCGCAAAAACGCGACTGGCGCTAATGATTGGCATTACCGGCGGGATGAACGTATCGGTTCTGGCACAGGAAACCTCAACCACCCACGATACTGTGGTGGTCACCTCACAAATGCAAAGCGGCGCCACCAAGCTGGAGACGCCGGATATCGAAACGCCGCAGGCAGTATCGATTGTCACGCGCCAGCAGTATGAAGAGCAGGGCGCAACCAGCGTACGCCAGGCGGTGAGTTACACGCCGGGCGTGTACAGCAACCAGATCGGCGCATCGAACCGTTTTGATTACATCGTGCTGCGCGGTTTCTCCGACGGCAGCCTGGATAACGTCTACCTCGATGGCCTGAAACTGATGGGCGACACCAACTCGCACAGCTCGCTGGTTATCGATCCCTGGTTCCTCGACAGCGTGGAAGTGGTGCGCGGCCCGGCTTCGGTACTGTATGGCCGCTCCTCGCCGGGCGGGATTGTCGCGCTGAACTCGCGCAAACCGTCGTTTGACCCTGGCGGCGAAGTGAAACTGTTCGCGGGTAATAACAACCAGCGCGGCGCGGCATTTGATGTTACGGGGCCGGTAGACGATAACGACCGTGTAGCGGTACGTTTAACCGGCATGACCCGCTATGCGGATTCGCAATTCGACCATTTAAAAGAGCAGCGTTATGCCATTGCACCGAGCCTGACGTGGCGTATTACCGATCAAACCCGCCTTGAACTGATGGCCTATCTGCATCGCGATCCTGAAGGCGGTAGTCACTCCGGTTTGCCGTATGAAGGCACGGTAACCCCGCATGCAGGCAGAAAAATCTCCAATACCTTCTTTGAAGGGGAAGATGATTACGATAAGTATGACCGCCGGGAAAATATGGTCGGTTATAACATCGAGCACGCTTTTGACAGCGGCTGGTCGGTCCGCCAGAAGCTGCGCTACCTGCACACCAAAGTGAATCTCAACCAGGTGTATGCCGCAGGCTGGCTGAATGATACGGAACTGAACCGCGGCTATTCCGGTTCCGACGAATCGCTGTCGGCGATCACGCTGGATAACCAGATTGATGGCAGCGTTGATACCGGCATTATTAACCACCGTCTGCTGTTCGGCGTCGATTATCAGCGTCGCAGCAATAATGTCACCGCTTCGTATGGCAGCTTCCCGGCGATTGATGCATTTAACCCGGTTTACGGCGCCGATCCGCTGTCAATTTCGGTCTACAGCCGGGAAAAACACAAACTGGAGCAGACCGGGATCTACTTGCAGGATCAGATGTCGCTCGATCGCTGGCGGCTGACGCTCGGCGGCCGCCACGATCAGGTGAAGATCACCAACATCAACAAGATTAACGATACCCGCGATACGCTGGATCAGGATCACTTCAGCAGCCGCGCGGCGCTGATGTACCTGTTCGACAACGGGTTTGCGCCGTACGTCAGCTACTCAACCGCCTTCACGCCGACCAGTTTTACCGATGAATACGGCAAAATTTTGCAGCCGATGAAAGGCAAGCAGTGGGAAGCGGGGCTGAAATTCCAGCCGGAAGGTTCACAGACGATGTACAGCGCCTCGGTCTATCGCATCAACCAGAAAAATATCGCCACCAAAGTGGAACCGACCGATCCGTACCGTTCAATTGGTGAAATCGAATCGGAAGGGGTGGAGCTGGAAGCGGTCGGTCAGTTGACGGACAACCTGCGTTTGCAGGCCGCCTACACCTACAACGATATTCGCTACAAGAAAAGCAGCGCGGAAGAGCAGGGAAAACGTGCGGTGTATGCGCCGCGCAATCAGGCCAGCGCCTGGCTCAGCTATGACGTGAAAACGGGGCTGTTCAACGGGCTGACGGTAGGTTCCGGCGTGCGTTATGTGAATGGCATTACCTCCGATCGCCAGAACACCCATACGCTGCCGTCCTATACGCTGGTGGATCTGGCCGTCGGCTACGATCTGGGAAATGTTGGCCTGAAGGGGATGAGCGCGCAGTTGAACGTCAATAACCTGACTGACAAACGCTACGTAGCCGCCTGTAACTCGCTCTCTTACTGCTATTTTGGTGCGGAGCGCAGCATTGTAGGCAGCGTTTCCTGGGCATTCTGATGCAATACGCCACCCGGCAGTGCGCCGGGTGGTTGCAGGTGATTAGCTGAGATCCACGTTTTTATGACCAAAGAGCCAGGTGGCAATAAAACCGCACAGATAAGCGATGACGACGCCTGCCGCGTAAACCGCCATCCCGGCGTAAATGCCCTGGCCGGAGGTCATCAACGGGAGCGCCACCAGCCCGGAAGGACCAAACACCGTATTCAGGCCGACCGGCAAACCCAGCCACGCGACGGTGCCAATAAAAAATCCCCCGCACGCGCCGCCGATACAGGCGGTGACGAAAGGCTTCACGCGCGGTAAGGTCACCGCGTAAATCAGCGGCTCGCCAACGCCCAGCAGACCGGGAATGATCGCCCCGCGCACCTGGTTACGCAGCACCGAATGCGGCGCCGAGCGGAAATAGAGCGCCAGCGCCGCGCCCACCTGACCGCCACCTGCCATCGCCAGAATGGGGAACAGCGAGTTAAAGCCCTGCGCATCCATCAGCGCGAAGTAAACCGGGATAAACCCCTGATGAACGCCAAACACCACGGCGATAAGGAACAGGCCCGCCAGCACCGCGCAGCCAAACGGGTTGCCGTTGAGGTGCAGGAACAGCCACGACATGCCTTTAAACAGCTCGCCGCCAATCGGCATAATCACCACAAACGCCAGTGCGCCGGTGATAAGCAGCGTCAGCAGCGAAGTGAGGATCATGTCGAGGTTATCCGGCACCACTTTGCGGATCTGGCGTTCGATCCACGCGCCAAGGATCGCGGCGAGCAGTACGCCGATAATGTTGCCGCGCGGATCAATTCCCATGCCGAAGAAGTTATCGATACCGGAGAAATAACCGACCGTGGCTTTCGGGTCATAACCCAGCACGAACAGCGCGGCGATAATGGCGCCGTTAACGCCGCTGCCGCCAAAGGCTTTTTGCGCGTTGTAGCCAATCAGAATCGGCAGGAAGGTGAACAGGCCTTTACCAAAAACTTTCATATAGCCGACGAGGTGCGCCACTGCTGTGTTCTTTTCTGCCGCGTTGAGCAGCAGGCTTTGCTCAATTAAGGTGGCAAAGCCCAGCAGCATCCCGGCGGCGATAAAACCGGGAATTAGCGGCGTAAAGATGGTGGCGAACTTCGCCAGAAACTGATGCACGCCGCTGGTCTGCTTCGCTTTCATTTGCTGTTTGGTGTCGCTGGCAATGCTCTTCAGCGACGCGGCTTCTACGGGCGCGGCGTGGCCGCCGATCATTGCATTCAGCATTTCCGCTGCGGTTTGCGCTTTGCCAGGGCCAACGATGATCTGCAACTGATCGTCGCTGTTCACCACGCCCAGTACGCCGGGCAGGGCTTTCAGGCTCTCCGTCTCCACCCGTGAATCGTCGCGGAGCGTCAGGCGCAGGCGCGTCATACAGTTGCCGCAGGTATTGATATTCTCCTTACCACCGACCTTTTCGATAATTGTCGCGATCAGATGTTCACTGATTTTGGCCATTACTTGATCCCCGCATCAACCAGCGCCTGGCGAATAAAGCCGCCGTTATCGGCTAACAAATGCGTGGCCTGTTCAGCGCTGAGCTGGCCCAGCACCATCACAATGGCGGTTTTGCAGCGCCCGCCGCAGGCCTGCAGCGCCTGTTCGGCGATGTCGCGGGTGCAGCCGGTGGCTTCCATCACAATGTTTATCTGACGCTGCACCAGCTTCAGGTTGGTGGCTTCCACATCCACCATCAAATTGCCATAGACTTTGCCGCTGCGGATCATTGCGCCGGTGGTCAGCATATTGAGCACCAGTTTTTGCGCGGTGCCCGCTTTCATGCGCGAGGAGCCGGTCACCACTTCCGGGCCAACCACCGGCACAATCGCAATATCGGCGATGCGCGCCATTTCGCTGTTTTCGTTACAGGTGAGCGCCACGGTCGTCGCTTTCAGGCTTTGTGCGTATTTCATAGCGGCAATCACATACGGTGTGCGCCCGCTGGCGGCGATGCCGACCAGCACATCGCGCGCGGTGAAATTGAGCGCTTTCAGGTCGTCAACGCCCAGCGTCAGGCTGTCTTCGGCGTTTTCCACTGCCTGCAAAATGGCGCGATGACCGCCAGCAATCAGGCCGACAACCTGCTCGCGCGGCGTTCCGTACGTCGGGGGACATTCGCTGGCATCGAGGATGCCAAGACGCCCGGAAGTGCCCGCGCCGCAATAGATTAAACGACCGCCCTGTTTAAACGCGGCGACAATCACATCCACCGCCTGCGCGATAGCCGGGATCACTTTTTCCACCGCCAGCGCCACTTTCTGGTCTTCGTTATTGATCACGCGCAGCATCGCTTCGGTATCGAGCATGTCGATGTTTTCACTGGCGGTATTGCGGCCTTCGGTGGTCAGTCTGGATAGATCAATGTTCATGTCTCGCTCCACGTTTACGGGAAGGGTTGGCCGTTACGCTGCGGTGACGGCGTGCTGTAAGGAATAATATATTATTCCTTATAGTAAAAATAAGAATAATTTATTCTTGTGCCGGATGAGTGGCAAGAGTGTGACGCTGCTCATTTTGTGCAAGTCGCACTGCTTAGCGGTTGGTTGTTATTTTTCATTCATATTGATGTTGAACAATTGTTATTAATTAACGCAGATAATCAACGCCGGAATATATTGAGTGTCTTTTACCATTCTGAAATATTCAAAATCAGAAATTGTCGTTTTTCGGGTAATTAAAAATAAAGATACTGGTGTATTGTTTTAATTGCCAGTTCAGCGAGTGTCATTAGTAAGATGTATTTCATTATGCTGCTGGTTTATGCGATTTATTCTTATTTCACCGTGTTTATTTTGCCATTTTATATTTTAGAAGACATGTTCAAATAAAACTTACATAATATTTTCTAGCATAAACAATGAGTTTGACAATTTCAGAAAACCTGACGCCGCGTGATGAAGCGCGCTATATCAGCACTTACTTACCGCTGGTGAATAAAGTGGTCAAACAGTTGGCCTGGCAGCGAAATAGCGTCATGGGCAAAGACGATATGCAGCAAGTTGCCCTGATGGGATTGCTTTCCTCTTTGCGCCGTTATGGGCATCCGGATACGCACTTTTCAGGTTATGCTGCGCAGCGTATTCGTGGCGCCGTACTGGATGAATTACGTCAACAGGACTGGCGTCCTCGTCGTCTGCGGCAAAAGACGCACAAACTCAACGATGCTATTCGTGAAATGGAGCGCGAGCTGGGCCATACACCAGGGTTTGGCGAACTGAATGCGCGCTTTGCCTTAAGTGCAGAAGAGTATCAACAGTATCGTCTGCTCGACACGGCCAGCGAAGTGGAGAGCCTTGATGCACTGCCTGCCAGTGAAGCGACTCCGGCCGCGCTGGATAGCCGCCAGCTGGAAGATGAAGAGGTGCTCAGCCGGACATTACGCGGCGCGATAGCAAGCCTCGACGGGCGCGAGCAGAAGATCTTTGCGCTCTACTACCAGCATGAAATGAGCCAGAAAGAGATAGCCCAGCTCCTTGGCCTGACGGAAGCGCGGGTTTGCCAGCTTAACAAGGCGATAAGCCAGAAGATTCAGCGCTTTTTAGCGCAGTAACATATTACTTTTTATCATCCACCTTTACGCCCCGGTCGGAGCTCGCTCCGTACGTTTTGGGGCATTTTTTTTGCCAAAATTCCTCACTCCTCCAGCGCGGTGTGAATCGCTTCTCCTAACTGTTTGATCACTTCACGGTTTGCATCGGTGAGCGGCAAGGCGCAGTTCAGCCGCAGGCAGTTTCGGTACTTGCCGGAAGCGGAGAACAGCGAACCGGGCGCAATCTGGATTTTCAGACGGCAAAGCATGCGGGAAACGCAAACCATATCCACAGTTTCCGGCAGTTCGATCCACAGCAGATAGCCGCCCTGCGGGCGCGTCACGCAGATCCCGCAGGGAAAATACTGGCGCACCCAGCAGGTGTACGTTTCCATATGCTGCTGGTAAATCTGACGCATGCGGCGCACATGGCGGTGATAGTGACCATTGCGGATAAACGCCGCCATCGCCAGTTGTGGGCCGGGCGTGTTGGTGCCGATAGCAGCATATTTTTTGTGCAATACCCGGTCGAGATAACGTCCTGGCACAATCCAGCCCACCCGCAAACCCGGCGCTACGGTTTTGGTGAAGGAGCTGCACAGCAGCACGCGGCCATCGATATCCAGCGATTTGATGGTGCAAGGGCGCGGGTAAACTGCCGCCAGCTCGCCATAAATATCATCTTCAAAAATCACAATGTCGTGACGTTGCGCCAGCGCCAGCACCGCCTTTTTGCGCGCTTCCGGCATGATAAAACCGAGCGGGTTATTACAGTTCGGTACCAGAATCACGCCTTTAATCGGCCACTGTTCCAGCGCTAATTCCAGCGCTTCGATGCTGATGCCGGTTTCCGGATCGGTCGGAATTTCAATGGCTTTAATATCCAGCCCGCGCAGCAATTGCATGGTGCCGTAATAGGAAGGCGATTCAACAGCGATAATATCGCCCGGCTGGCAGACGGCCAGCAGCGCTAGCGACAGCGCGGGGTGGCAACCGCTGGCGATCACGATTTCATCAGCGGTGATGGCCGCACCACCATCCAGCATCAGGCGGGCGATCTGCTCGCGTAATTCGCGGCGGCCAGGCAACGTATCGTAACGCAGCACGTCCTGGATTTGATGTTGCACCACGCGCTGCATTTCCCGCCACAGCGGTTTAAGTGTCGGTTGGGTGATATCCGGCGCGCCGCCGCCGAAGGTGGCGAGTGTTTTGTCTTCGCGGCCTTCCAGCAGAGTCAGCACTTCGTCCCACTGCGTAACATCCACCGGGCGCTGAACCGGGCGCGACATCGCCGGGACGGGTGGCTTCGCTTTGCTTGGCGCGACAAAATAGCCGGAACGCGGCTGCGGGGTAATTAGCTGCAGATTTTCCAGCACCTGATAAGCCTGCTGTACGGTACTGATACTGACGCCATGCTCCTGGCTGAGGCTGCGCACCGAGGGCAACTTCTCGCCATGGCGATATAAACCTTGTTCAATACGCCCGGCCAGCAGGGTAGCCAGATGTTGGTAGCGGGTCATGCTGTATTCCTTTTCTTTGCCACACAGATTTAAAAACCAGTACAGATTCGCGGAAATAATGCCGTTCAGATGCTGTTTTAAGCGATCTGTATGTTAAAGAAAAGTATTTTCTGAATCTGTATTGCAAGGCGGGATTACGGAGAAAATGGGGCTCTGTTCAGGCGAGGAGAGCACCGATGGAATTTTTTGAAAATCGACACAAAGGCCCTTTTAGCGGGTTTATTTTTCTCTGGCGCAAGTTTCAGGCTCTGCGCTTACGCTGGCAAACGCGCAAGATTTTGCGCGCGTTAAGCGACGAACAGCTTAAAGACCTCGGGTTGCGTCGTGAAGAGCTGGGTTAATGATAGAAAATGCGGAGATAACATCTTGTTATTTCCGCCTCTTCAGCGTTGGGCTATGCTTAGCTCCATAACCTGAAGGGGAGAGAACAGATGCACTTTATTAACAGCAACGATGAAGACGATAAAAAAGAAGAGAAGGGCGGCAACGCTTCACAACTGATGCAGCAAAAGCTGCTGGATGCCCGCTCCATCATTATCTCTGGCGAGATCAACCAGGCGCTGACCGAGAAAGTGGTCACCCAGCTTCTGCTGTTGCAGGGCATCAGCGACGCGCCGATCAAGATCTATCTCAACAGCCAGGGCGGTCACGTCGAAGCGGCCGATACCATTCACGACATGATTAAGTTCATCACTCCGGAAGTGCACATTATCGGCACCGGCTGGGTGGCCAGCGCCGGGATCACCATCTTCCTTGCGGCGAAAAAAGAGCACCGCTACGCGCTGCCGAACACCCGTTTTATGATCCATCAGCCGCTGGGCGGCGTGCGTGGTCAGGCGAGCGATATTGAGATTGAAGCCAAAGAGATCATTCGCATGCTGGAACGCGTTAACCAGCTGATCGCCGATGCAACCGGTCAGCCGGTCGAAAAAGTGAAGCAGGATACCGATCGTAACTACTGGATGAACATCAAAGAGGCGATCGATTACGGCATCGTTTCCCGTGTGGTGAAATCCTACAGCGACCTTAACCTCGATTGATCTATTGGGGCGGGAAATGTTTCTCGCCTCATTTCGCTTTATCCCGCCAAAATAGACTTCTCCCCAATCGATAATTTCTGCACACTGTCGGCATTTCTCATTACGGAGTGATGGCATGAACAGTGGTATCAGGGCGGCGCTGGTGATGGCAGCGACGCTGAGTGCGCCCGCGCTGGCGGAGCAGTCGGGCATCTCGTTTGATCATAAAGACTGGGAAGTGGTGTGCGACAACACGCTTACCTGCCGCGCAGCGGGTTACAGCGCGGAAGAGGAAGCCAGCGGATCGGTACTGATCACCCGTAAAGCCGGGCCGGACACGCCGGTTACCGTGGATGTGGTGCTGGCCGAGATGGACGCGGATGAAACCGCGCCGCAAGCGGCGCTCTCGCTGTGGATCGACGGTAAATCGCAGGGCGAAATCGCCACTGAAGATAATGACACCTGGCGCTTATCGGACGCGCAGGCGCACAGCCTGATTGACGCAGTGAAAGGCAGCGGCAAAGTGGAATTCAAAGGCGCAGCAAAACCCTTTGTGCTCTCCGGCGATGGCGCGTATGCCGTGCTGCTGAAATTTGATGATGTGCAGGGACGGGTCGGCACGCCGGGCGCGCTCAGTCAAAAAGGCGATAAAGCCGAAAGCACGGTGACGCCCGCGGTGGCTGCGCCGGTCATTCAGGCGGCAAAAGTAGAAAGCGGCGAAGACCGCGCGCTGACCGTGGCCGAAGTCAACACGCTGAAGCCGCGCCTGCTGGCGGCGCTCCCTAACAATAATGAGTGTGAAGGTCTTGCATCACCGCAAGAACCGGTCATTGATGGCGACAATGACGTTACGCTAACGCCGCTCGACCGTAAGCATGTCCTGATCTCCGCCCTTTGCTGGCGCGGCGCGTACAACGAAGGTTACGGCTACTGGGTGCTGGATAAGGCCTTGAAAGGCAACCCACAATTTATCACCAACTCGGCGTCCGATTATGCCGACGGCATCATCTCGCTGGGGCAGCGCGGTCGCGGTATCGGCGATTGCTGGGCTTCTGCGGAGTGGGTGTGGGACGGCGAAACCTTCCGTAAAAGCAGTGAATCCACCACCGGTATGTGCCGTTATATCCGCGCGGGCGGCACCTGGGATCTGCCGGAGTTCGTCACCGAGGTGAAAGAGGCGCAGTAAGTAGATATATGGACACTGCACTTATCAAAATCACGCTTTTTGGTAAGTGTAGTGTTCATTATTTATTCTCCCCTGATCATTTATTGGATACTATACTTACCAAAATTCATGATTACGGTAAGTATAGTTTCCATGCCATCAGCTGAAAAACGTAGTGCGGTTGTCTTTCCCCGTAACCAAAAGATTCTCCGGCAGTTAGGTGAAAACATCACGCTTGCCTGCAAGCGCAGAAAACTCACCCAAACCATGCTTTCTGAACGCACGGGGTTAAGCCGCATAACTATCCGCAAAATCCAACAGGGCGATCCTGGCGTGTCACTTGGGCACTATGTGGCCGTGCTTGCTGTTCTTGGACTGGTCGAAGATTTTCTTGATGTGGCAAAGG
>CANUEX010115950.1:0-43319 GCA_948099535.1 Jatropha multifida | reverse complement strand
GAAACTCACCCCCCTTCCATAAATATTTTTCAGGGAATAGAAGTACTATTGGTCCATAAGACTCTGCTTCCTTCTTCG
This sequence comes from Jatropha multifida, assembly GCA_948099535.1. NCBI lineage: Eukaryota > Viridiplantae > Streptophyta > Magnoliopsida > Malpighiales > Euphorbiaceae > Jatropha > Jatropha multifida. The sequence goes on along the minus strand of CANUEX010115950.1, from coordinate 43,241 downwards.
CAGAGAAGTGATCATGTTAGTATATACTCTCTAGTAATATTTAGAATACTCTGCATATTTTATTTTAATCCGCAGTTAGGATACCTGAATAAGTATTGGGTTGTAATAGAATTATCATGTGATTATAAATAAATTGTGGAGTGTTTATTGACTATTTGGGAGATTGTATAATAGAAATAGTTTGAACATATTATGACAAATAAATATTTGTATGAGAAAATATATTTTATGGATGTGGGCCCGAGCTGCGAATAGTATGCATTACTAATGCTGGGTTATAATTAATAACTCTGATTGTCTTATAAAAAAAAATGTCATAATATGGGCTTACTATCCCGATAGTCAAATGATAATAGGGATGAGTTGTGATAGTTTAGGCTTACTACGGGCCTCGGGTGCCTTAAGCTTACCTAGGTCCTAGTGCCGGTCCGGCCCACGGTTTTGGGTCGTGACATAAACTTTTCGTAATTTTTATTTCAAAACATTCGAACTTTACGTAAATTGAAAATCTGGATCATCGACTATTAATTTAGGCTATAAATATCGTATTACTCTAAACGAGACAAAGTTTACAGGGTTAGGCTCGAGCCCAAAACATATTATCAGAATTTCTCATCAAGAACTTTTTAAAATTTTCAAGAATAAATATGAAGCTCTAAATATTAATCTAGTATATATATACTATTTTAATTAATTATCCCAAATCAAATATTATTATTATTATTATTATTATTTAGTAAATTGAGGAATATTTTATAACCTAATTAAATCCAATTAAAATAAATCAAACCAACAATTATAGACCTAAGACCTTCCAATAATTGAACCAAACCCTTTTGAATTAAACCAAATCAATTGTAAACCAATAAAGATGAATAAAGAAAAGCCTAAACTCGTATCTAAATCGAACCGAATTTGCTTGGTTAAAATTGGAATCGGACCAAATCATCCTCATTCCCCTCTCTTCTTTGTGCAACTGAAATCACAGTGCCTCCCCAACATATTTACGCTCTCTTTCCATTTTCGGCCACTGTTCGGCAAGAACAAGGTGGCGATCGACTCTCCTCTCATCACTGTTCATGATTCTAGCCTTCCCTTGATCTGATTGGACCTCTAGTGGTGCATACATGATCTCCTTTTCCTCTAAGCGACACAGCAACAATTCCGATGTTGTGATGATTTGGGGATGAGCATGATCCTTGTTTATGATGGTGATTCCACGGACTAATATTCACTATTTGATTACCTAAAATGTTGTGATTTGTTTGACAATGTGCACTCATGTTTACATGTTCATTTATAATTAGTTGGAGGGCTACCGATTATATAACATAATTATTATACGTGTGATTGTATGGGGTGAGAAGGGTTATCGAATTCTATCCATTGAGTTTGGCGCTCACCCTTGCCTTTTTATTTTACCAAGCAATATGAGGAACGAAAAATTCTATGGATTCAACTGAGTCAAAATACAGACGAAGAAAAATAATAATAAATGTATAAAGCATGTTAGTATAAAAGATTGTAATTTATAGAGTTCCGCAATTGCATTCTATATGGATTGTAAAAGAATAATATGAATTCATGTAATAAATCTATCAATTGTATTTTCTACGTCTCTGGATTATCATATTGAGCTGTAATTATAGTGATTGAGTCTGATGCCATGATTGTGAATAGAATATGGATTTAACTGATTTAGGCTTACTACGAGCCTAAGAGGATGATTAAGTCCACCCAAGCCCTAGTGCTAGTCTAACCCTTGAAAATTGGTTGCGACAATAATATATGATGTGGATTGCCAAAAATGCATCTTTGTCAAAATAACAAATAATTTTGAACAAAATAACTTTAAAGAGAAAACGCAAAAATTAACGGTGAAAAAAAAAAAACTCCTCTATGTGTTTTTCTAAGAAGTTTAAAATATAAAAAAAGATGTGACTAAATGTATAATATGTGTTAAAATTTATGGATTCAAATTTCAGATAATTATATATGAATAAGTGAGTGTTTGCCGATCAAATGTGGTATTGTAGAATACGTAGAAAGTAAGGTTTCAAATTTGAGCATTTTACACTACAAACTTATATATTCTCCCAATCGTTAATCTTCTTATATTAAAAAAAATAAAAATAAAAAATGAGTATTTATAGAAAATCAATTGAATTATATTAATTTATCGTCACCCAATTATTATAAATTCTTCAAATTAGGGTATTACTATTAACCCAACCATACATAAAGCACGTTTAGAGGAAAAATGGTCTTACGCGAAGTTGACTTGGAATGATTCTTTCTTTTGGATTCAACCAATTATAAGATGCCCTAAGCCGTAACTACTTTTGTCCTAATTTGCAAAAGTCATATTTGTTTCATATTATTGACTCACAAACGCGTTTTCATTTATTTTCATATATTTCATTGACAATATTTATAAACACTAGTTTTTTAGAACGTGTGTTGCACGTAAACACCTATTATTTATACTCGTTATATAATTTTTTTTTTATTTCAAAGATTTATTATATGTATCAACTATACTAAAATTGATATTATACCTATAAAATAAATTAAAAGACATTACAAAACTATTCACAGATATTATATATCTAATTAAAAATATTACAACAACCAATCACTAATATTGTATAAAATATTTAAAATAAATATCATTCTTATTTGTTAACAGTTTGAATATCTTCAATATCATCACAGGTGTAACATCGTAATGATAGCTAAAAAAGATATTTAATCATATATTATAAAAATAATAATACGAAAAATATAATAATAAGGATTACTAAATTCAATTTCATAGTAAGTTCTAATTTCTCTAACTTTTGTTAGAAGCAATGTTGAGATTATTTGATTGAAAGATTAGGTATTATGTGACTGGATTAAATATTATGTGATTCTTGTGCATGACTGTTGGTATAATTATTTTGTTTATGATTTATTGTATCATAATGCAGAGCATCAAGAAGTCCGAGTGTCTCCTAGAGTTCGAACCAATAGATAGGAGGACTCAAGTCCATCTTGGTCTCATAAGACGAGAAAAAAAAATATTTTATGTGTACTTTCTAATTTATAACTTTAAAAAGAAATAAAGAGATATAATGATACTAAATTATAACAAATATAAATAATAATTATTCTATTAATTTATAAATAGAGAGAGTTAATATTTACCACGGGAGGAAGACATGATCGCAAACTTAATAATTTCAATTCAAAATAGCAAAAGTAACAAATTATTGATAGCGAAAAATAATCAAAACTAAACATCTATATATAGTGATATGATAGAACAAATTTCTAATTAGAATCGTATTAAAGAATAAATTCCCAATTATGATATGATTATATTAAAATTATAATAATAATAATTAGAATAGGAAAATAAACACAATGTGGTCCCAACTTAGCTATTAAGACTAAATTGTCCTTAATAATATTTTTTATCAATTATAATACATAGGGGCATTTTGGAGATCAAATATCCCCCTCCCCCCATTCATATTTTTATATATATTATAGATATTCCTCGACTTATAAGACCCGTTAAAATATTCACGCTCAACAATAGACCAAAAGAGATTTTTTTTTTTTTCATAAACAGGGTTAAAAGAGCTAAATAACATGATGGGTTATATATTATGGGACATCCCTCCCTTAATTTGCCAAATTAATAAAATTTTTTGTGACCCAAATGATTTGAATTTGAGGCCTCACACTAGTAAGAAGATTAACTAATAACGGTAAAACTAGGAGGTAGCCAATAATAGTTCTGTCCCCTAATTTTAATTTTTTTTATACGTAATAAAATATAGAACATTTTACATTTTATCTATAAAATAATGAATTTTTTTCAATTTTGCCTCAGATTTTTCAAAAAAAAAATACCCTTCTCGGAATTTTTTCTGGTTCCACTGCTATTACTCGAATGTGATTGGCATAGACAAAATGAGATTATCACCTCCTAACTCTACTAAAAAATGTTATATCACAACAATAATTTTTGAAAAATAAATACAAATCTATATGTATACTTTAAGGGAGGAAAAGATCACCTTGTGAATGCATGGACTAGCTTTAGATACCTCTATTTTTCTTTGTTGCTTTCTTCATCCTTGCCGTATGGTTCGGGCGGAAAATGATTTTGGTTTTTCTAATCCATGGATTTTATTCAATTTATTTTTTTGTTTGGCATGATAAAAAGAAAAAAAAAGATAGTTCAAGATATTAATGTAACTAAAATTATCTTTTATTTATATAGAAATTCAAATTTTCACACCTTAAAATAGAAAAATACTCCCTTAAATATAAGAAAAAGTATGAATAGAGCCCGAGGACTCAAACAACTGAATTATTTTATGAGTGTGATTTGCATTTAAGCAACAACTTTTTAAGCAGTTTTTAACATTTTATGTTAAACGTTTTTTTATAATGTATAGTAATATAGCATTTAAATTAATTTTTAAATGTTAAAACAACGTGTCGTGAAAAATTAACCTATGTAACATTTAGCTTTTAATTTTTATGAAAAATTACTTACATTGCTAACATTTAACCACCGTTAAAATAACTAATTTTGCCAAACAAATCTTAAAACTCTTATAATGTTACTTTCCTATGAATTCCTCACAACTTAAAGTTTTTGTTTTTGTATCTCATGTAGAGCCCACAAATAGAAATAATATTGCACGCTACATAACATAACAGTTGTGACTCTCTATTCATTAAATTAATGAAAATTCTTTTAATCGAAATAATTCAAATTTAAAACTTTCTATATAAAGCCCATATATAGAATAATACTGCGTGCCACATAACATAATAATAGTTGTAATTCTCTTTTTACTTAACAAATCAGTGAAAACTCTTTTAATCAAAATGACTCAAATTTACAACCTTCTATTTCCCATATTAGTGAAATAACCATCCTATCTTAATAGTATTTTTCGTGAAAATTGACTCAAAGGATCCATTGCGATTTACTCTGTGGCATCTCCAAATTTGCAAGTACATATGAAGTTCCTAAAATTGTCTATCGTAGTTGGTGGGTTTGGACATGGGTTTTCTAACTTGTGGTAAGTGCAAAGAGTGGGTTGTTTATCACAACATTAACGTGTTGGATATGATTTTTGCAATATCTATCACGTCTTCCTTTATTGGGAAATTGTTACTTTTGACTTTGAACATAGAGTTCACAAACGGTAATTCAACAACATATAATCAAAATTACACAATTTTGCTCCATTCGCTGTACATTTTTTTTTTCATTTCTTTTTCAGGAGAGTGGTTTTGAATAGGACTAAATAATAAGCTAAGATTGTTAAAAAACATTAAGGACTAATATGTTGTCGTTTTGGGGATGACAAGCGAAATTTCCTTTTACCTTCTCCTAGAGGAACTAATTGTTGTTATCGATTTGTTATGGCCTTTCTTTCTTTCTGTTTCCTTTATCCATAATTGAAGTTCTTCACATCTTTCTAGAGATGTATTTAGCGACGATCGGATTCGGAAGCTCTTTTCACATGCTCAGTCAATTGAATTTTTAATTTGAATTCAATCAATGCAAATATAAATAAGGAAAATACTTGTGTATGGCCTACTAAAATCCATTGTCATTTAAAAAATATAATTCAAAGTTTTTTATTTATATATCTCTCTTTTAAGAAATGAGAGTATGAACAATTAAGATCATAACTAATGGACAAAAAAAAATTAATTTATAACATAAATTAAAAAAAAAAAAGGTTTAAGCTCACAAGCAATCACAAACCACAAGAAAAGATTTCTAAATAATTGATACTATTTGTTAAAATTTTCTTTGAAGTGTTTCATACTTCAATAAACCAATCTTAGAATCTGCAATTTTATAGGCCAGGAATCAGTCTAACAAGCAAGTGGTTTCCTATTAATTTCCAAATCAATTGTCAACACAAAAGAAAAGTTAATTGAATTTACATGCATTCATTTTCCCAAATTGAATCATTTTGGAATAGTATAATTTTAATCAATTTTATTAATATTGGTGTTTTGAATGTTAAGGAAACATTATAAAAAAGCTCACGTGATGTAATTAATTTTGAATTATGTAAAATTATATTTACAGGTAATAAAACATTTATATTGATAAAAAAAAAAAACATAATACAATGAATCATGAACATTGCTTGTTTCTATTACATTTACCAAATCTCCCACAATTATTGTTATGACTATTTATTGAAAACACCATAAAATAATTATTGCGCCATTGACAAGAACTTACAATTTCTCTCTTTTTCTTTTGAATCTCAAAATTAGTGTCATTTGCAGTTCAAAGTGACACATAAATATTTACTTTCCTGCCACTATTGAAACCATTAAACTCAATCATAAGCCACCAGTCTTTCTTTTAGCTACCAAATTAGATAATAATAAATTATTATTCCAAGTTACAGTTTTGTATAATACTCTATTCATCATATTTTATTTATATAATTTAATAAAATATGTATATTAAATTAATAATATTTTTAAAATATTTTATTTTTAATTAATAATTTATGCGATTTTTTAAGTTTTTTTTTTTTTTGGATATTGGGATGAGAATTTAACTCTAAATTTATTGTCGGGCGGTATATATATTTATTATTAAGTTATGTTTTGACGTGCTTTCAATTTATTAAGTTAAATTAAATAGATAATAATAAAATTTGAATTGGGATTATTTAAGGACTAAGCAACTTATTAACCTAACCTGGCTTTTGGTTCTGATCATTGCTCCTAATTCCGCAAAATTAACAGCCTCGATTACGGCAACTCTTGCCCTTTCAAGTAGGTGGACCCCGTAGTTTTATAAGAGTAATAATGATACGCTAATAACTATCGCGTGGTTAACAAACTCAAACGGTCAAGTCAGCGCTGAGGATGCCACGGAAGGAAGATGAAGCTGGGTCAAGAAAGGCGTGCTTGCTACGCTCCGTACGATGCATTAGATATGAAAATGAAAAGCGCAGAAGAAACATCAGAGTCTGCCACCTCAGCTACACTGGAACATCCTTTGTCCAAATTTCAATTTTTTTTTTAAATACTACGAGTGAAAAAGCGTGTCATTTGCCGGTCTACCCAGTTCTCGTGGAAAATGTAGGAAAAAAAGAGGTTTCATCAACATCTAAATTGAAATTTTTAAGGGTGTCATAGTCTTTTTACTTATATTAGATTCCAACGCCCAAGTGTTGTGGTTTTTCGTTAACTATCATCAAAATCTGATTTTATGTGGTACCTTCCATGCTAAGAAAGCAAAAAGAGAGGGGATACGGAAATTATTAAAGATACGACATTTGATTCAACAAGCAAATTCACACTGAACAAATAAAAAGAGAGGGTATTTTCGACTTTCTATTCTCATGCTTAATTACTGAGTATCAATCAAACCAAATAGTTAGCTTAATCCAATTTGGAACTTCTGTTTATTACTTAATCACCACCTCTCTTTCTCTCTCTTTCATATCCTTTCTGTCTTGTCCTTTGTGTATCGCAGTCCACTTCTCTCTCTTTCTTTCTCTTTCGCTCAATGCATAAAAGAAAGAACCACCGTCACAGCCACTACTCCGATCTCTTTCTTTAGACGAAACTACTTATTCAACAACCCAAAATGCGGGCTTTATTGCCTTTCTTGATTCTAGTGTCTGTGTCGGTGGTTAACTGTGCTAGTGTTCTTCCTTTGGAAAGAGTTTTTCCTTTGAACCATCCTGTCGAACTCGACCAACTCAGGGCTCGGGACCGGCTCAGACACTCTCGTCTCTTGCAAGGTTTTGTTGGTGGCGTTGTCGACTTCCCAGTTGAAGGTTCTCCCGATCCGTATCTTGCTGGGTAATTTTATCTCATTTGATTAATTTCTTTGTTGGTTTTTTTGAACTTTTTTTTAGCTTTCTTCAATGGTTTGGATTTTAGTCAAGTTTCTTTCCTTTTTTCTGTTTAATTTTTATCGGCCTGTTATCATTTAATGCTATTTGATGAATTTGCATTTATGGTTCTGTTTAGAATTTTGTTAACTTCGACTCAGGGTTTTTGTTTTCCTTTGCTGGGTTAGCATTTATGAACATCATTTTCTATTTACGCATTACGTATACACATGCCTAACCATCAAAATGGTATGGGTATTGTTTGTAATTTTGCACATTTATAATCAAAGGTAGAGTAAAAGTTGAGAAAAAGGAAATGGATTTTGGTTCTTATTGGCTTGAATAGGCAAAGATGGATTCTTTACTTTCTTAACAGTTTCTTTGCAATAAAAATAGTAATGTCTTTGTGAATTCAATGAGTTTGATATCATAGAATTTATTTTGTGATTTTTATGATCTGAAATTGATTGGTTTTGATGTTATTTGTATTGTTATTGACTAATTTTGTTTTTGCTGTTCTTTTCTTTCTTGCGGTGCCCTTTTCACTCAGGGTCAATGGATCTTCAAATCCCTTGTAATATATCTGTCTTGGTTCTCCTCTGTTTTTGTGCTGTTTGACGCTCTTTTTAGGATGAGATTGGTGTTTTTTTAATTTTTAATTTTTTTAATTTTTTTTAGTGTGCTTAATTTGTTGTGATAGACCATATTCATCAATTCTTTGTTTCTTCGGTTTGTTTAGACTCTATTTTACAAAAGTGAAGCTGGGCTCTCCTCCAAGAGAATTCAATGTCCAGATTGATACGGGAAGTGATGTCTTATGGGTCAGCTGCAGTTCCTGCAGTAATTGCCCTCAATCTAGTGGTCTTGGAGTAAATCTTATTCCTTTACCTTCTTATTAGCTCTTGTGCCTGATAGACTAAGAAACTCACATACAACTTTCGTACTCTGCATTTATCAGGTTCAGCTCAATTATTATGATGCTGCTAGCTCAACAACTGCTTTGCCAGTCCCATGTTCACACCCTATTTGTACTTCAGAAATGCAAACCACAGCAACTCAATGCTCTACACAGAGTAATCAGTGCAGTTACTCATTTCAATATGCAGATGGAAGTGGGACGACGGGCTACTATGTATCTGATACATTTTATTTTGATGCTATTTTGGGAGAGTCTTTGATTGCTAACTCTTCAGCGGCTGTTGTCTTTGGGTAATATTTTCTAACTCGTACAAGAGTTGGAGCTGCAATTAAAGGGATTAGTAATCTTTTCTACATTTCACTTAATTATTTAATAAAGTAGATCATATGGAGATAGCATAGAATTGATATGTTAATTTAGTTGCATCAATGGACTTCATAATAAGCCATGGTATTAACCAACAATGTGAGTAGTAATTTCAGCACTAAATGACTGCCTTTTTCACATGATTCATTAAAATGTTATAACATGTCACCTAACTTTTATCTTATGTTTCTCTTAGATTATGTTGGACAGATATTTTGTTTCAATTATTTTGGTTACTTTTAATCTTATTGTTCTCGATGATGGTGCTGGAAACAGATGTAGCACCTTCCAATCTGGGGATTTGACTAAGACGGATAAAGCAGTTGATGGAATATTTGGATTTGGCCAAGGTGAACTCTCTGTCATATCACAGTTGTCATCCCATGGGATAACACCCAGAGTGTTTTCTCACTGCTTGAAAGGACAGGAGGGCGGTGGTGGCATTTTGGTTCTTGGTGAGATTTTGGAGCCAGGCATAGTTTATAGTCCCCTTGTACCATCACAGTATGTTCCTCATAACTTTTCTACCAGCCTGTTTTGCTTTATTCCTTGCTTCCAAATATGATCTTATTTTTGTGAAGCATTCAATTCTCACATTATCTGCACTTGGGGTTGCATTCATGCTTTCATGGTTGATATGTCATCTCCTTATGCCTGTTTCATGTGATAGGCCAGATTTTGACTTGAGAGACTCATAACCACTACCTAGCTCTTTACCACACAAGTTGTTCCTCATTCATTCGAACCTGTTAGTCTAACAGGCACAAGGTGGAATTACACTATACTGCCTCTTTTGTTGTGGCAACTTTAAAGCCTTCTCTTGGTTGTTTCATTTTGGCGGATTTAACTTTTCTTTAGCTCGTTGAATTTTGAAAGGACCTTGAGAAAGGAATATTATTTCTCATGTTTTAAGGTCATATTCACCATAAAGAAGACTTTCTTCTGTTTCAGTTAACTTGTATAATGTTTTATTTTTGGTTGGGATGCATTGAATTTAAGAAAAGCATACTGAAGCCCTTATATTGGTTGTGGAGATGCGCATGTGTTATAGAACTAAATCATATAGATAATGTTGGACAGCAGTCTCGGTGTTGAAAGTTGTATTACAGATAATTTTCAACGCTCAAAGTGATGGAATTATGTAGTTGAATGCCACATTGGGGCTTTTCATTCTGTGGCACATTCTCTACTTTATGAGGGTATCCTTACTTCTTCATATAAGCTTGCCAATTCTTTGGGTTTTTTTTTTTTTAAGTGCTAGCCTAACTCTGAATATTTTCACTGTATCATTTTGTTTTTCACTTTTCTAGCACTTGTATTCTTCTTGATTTGTAATGGTTCGGTTACAATTAGAAAATGTGAATATTAGTTTTACAGTAATTTAACTGCTTTCTCAAAATCTTCAGGCCTCATTATAATTTAAATCTGCTGAGCATTGCTGTCAACGGACAATTGTTACCAATTGATCCAGCAGCATTTGCAACATCAAATAATCGAGGAACTATTGTTGACTCTGGAACAACTTTGACATACCTTGGGGAAGAAGCTTATGATCCTTTTGTCAGTGCTGTAAGTAATTTTCTTTTAATGTGCTTACAAGTTAATTGATTAAGGGAATTAGATCAAGGTCTACCATTTTGAACGAAAGCTCTGAGTTACAATAAGCAGTACTGCATAATAACTTAGAGGAAACACTTTTACTTTTCCATGTTGATGGATTAACTCTTTAGATGAAAGGAAAATGCAGAAACAAGGCTGCCATTTATGATGAGGTCCAGCCATCCAGGTTTACATTTATTCTGTCAAAAGATTCACGCTGTGTGGATAGACAATAGTAGATGAATTAGCAGTCACATGGCTTCCATCTTGCTGTGGTTGTGAAGTTGATTTTGCCTTTTGTGTTCGCAGATAACTGCTGTGGTCTCACCATCTGCAGTTCCCACAAAATATAAAGGAAATCAATGTTATCTAGTCTCCACCAGGTTCATTCATCTATCTTATTTCAAGTAACTATACATAGTCATGCTTGACAGAAGAAAGGTTTTCTGATCCTAAGGCTCCTCCTGAATTCTTCCCTTTGAGAACCAAATAGAACTTACATTATTTCCTGTGCAGTGTATCTCAAGTATTTCCTCCAGTCAGTTTCAATTTTGCTGGCGGTGCATCTATGTTGTTAAAACCGGAAGAGTATCTTATAAGTCTTGGTTCCTATGTAAGTTGTTCCACTTTTCATATTTTTATTATTCATTTTCTCTAACTATTGAATTAGAAATGCTTTTATTGCTTGCTATATTAATGTCATTTCAGGAGTGTAATAGATCTCAATTTTGTTGCAGCAGGCTGGTGCTGCAATATGGTGCATTGGTTTTCAGAAGATTCAAGGAGGAATAACAATTTTAGGAGGTTAGATACTGGATCTGGACTTCTATCTATGACCCAAGTGTACTAAAACAGGATGGGGCTAGATTCAATTGGCTCCAAACCCAGAGTAGTAATATTTCAACAGCAATGTATAGCATGTGACAAAGTAGTAGTGTTTCAACAGTTTGATAATTTCATTTCTTGCAGTTGCAACATACTTTTGTTCTTTTCTATTATTGAATCACATATCTTTTCCTAATTAAGTTGCAGGAAGAGGCTCGTTAACTTGCAGCTTTTGTTTACAAGCAAAAAAATGAAATATAATTATAGATTTCAAAATGCCGTTATCATATCTTTTTAACTTCTAAATTGTTTTGAGTATAATTATCTTGTTAGTTTCTTCAATTTGCAGATCTTGTCCTAAAAGATAAAATTTTTGTGTATGATATAGCTCACCAACAGATCGGATGGACTAACTATGACTGTAAGTACACCTATGCCTTTCTGTCTGTGGTGGATGGATGCTTGCCTTTCCCCCTATCAGCATGTACCTCTGATATTTTTTATTCTCATCTGTCAGGTTCATTATCTGTGAATGTCTCTGTACCTTCTAGCAAGGACTTCATCAACGCAGGACAACTGAATGCGAGCAACTCGACAAGAGACATGCTTTTGAAGCTGATGCCTCTGGCCATTATGGCTCTCCTAATGCACATATTAGCGTTAGTGGATTTCCAATTTTTGTAATTTAAGCCGCAGGTTTGAAGTTCAATTTTTTATGGTATTAGAATTCTTGGCCTAGCCGGCTTTTATTTAGCAGTCGGCTATGCATGTGGAGTTACTTGGATTACACTTGTAGCTGTTCAGGTGTCTATTCTTCAAATGGGGGAATTCAGCTTTTTTCTTGTAAAGGAAAAGGCTGCTGGAATTGTAAATTATTGTCTGTATTATTGGGTTGGGTGCTGTAGTATTATATTGTTGTTAAGCAGAACAAAACATTTTGTCCCAGGAGAAAACAAGTCTTCTATGGTGACAACTTTTGGGATAGATAGAGATATATAGAAATGATAGTGTCCTTGCTAGTATGTTTATTTTCTTAATTTCTGCTTGGATAACTTTATATGTGTTAATAGCTGTATGATTTCTGTTGAGGATTGTGATCCCTTTTTTCTCTGATTAGTGATTCCTAAATGAAATACACAAAAGTTGTGAATCCATCATATTTTGCTTTTTAGCTATTGGTGAGTTAAAAGCCATTGTTTTGCTGTAATTGATAATGGAAATGATCATATTGTATAGATAAAATCAAAAGGAGCTATGAGAGATGCCACATGGACACTCAAAGGACTTTTCCTGCTTCGAGGATCATTACCTTTTGTTGTTTAGGTTGAGGGTTGTCAATTTTATGCTTTCCCGTAATTATATACATATTAAATTATTTTCTTCTTCAAAAAATGTTCTTTTTTCCATAAGAAAGTATTTTAAAATTTGAAACTTTTCCAACTTATATTTTGTTTCGTGTTGGCGACCAGAGCAGATTGGGCACAAAAGATTTTCATATAGTCGATTCCAACTAATTTAGGATAAAATCGTATTTCTAAATTGGGGTAATTGCGTTCTACGTAATATATATTATCGTATCATTTCATACATTTTTTTAGATTTATTTTTACTTTTTGCTAATTTGCACATTTTTAATCTCGTCCATCCTTGTCTCTCAATTTATTTTTATTGCACCTATTGTTTAATGTAATCATGTCTAATCTTATTCATCCTTGAGTGGCCACATTTCCATCCTAGTTATAGTTCATTTGTAATGGCTAGTTAGCAAACTGATTACTATGGTAATTTTTTTTTTTACTTTGTGGAGAAATGATAATACTGTTATTATTATAATGGAACATAGAAGGGCACGTGTCCGCTTTGCGAGGCGAGTAGTTTGGTCGAAGTCTGGCTATAAACTGTGCCGATAAATGACGTAAGACTAGTGTGTGGGAGGTTTTCTGGTACAAGTTGGACGCAGTCTTTCAGCCCGTATATAAGGGCCGCACTTGTCATTCTAACTCTAATGAAACGTTTTCTTTCGCACGTGTGTATATTTTTTCCATTCGCAAAATAGGTACGCGTCACTTTAGCAGGCAAAAACATTTTTGTTTTTGTTTTTTTTTTAAGTAAAGAGTTAATTTAAGTTTTAACCATTTACCGGCTCATCAATTGCTAGCCGGTTGCATATATTTCCTTGGAGAGAAAGGTATATATTTATTAGGTGTCAAGCTTGACGCTTTTGTGCCACTTCCATCTTGAATGCAGTTTCACTATATTTAGTCATCAGTGGGCCTCTGTTCATGTTTTTTCCTAGTTTAAATATTTCCTCCAACTAGGTTCTTTGATTTTTTTTTTTTTTGAAATCTAATAAAATTTACACAATTCAAATTATGGATGAAAGAGATGAAGCTATTAGTTTTTAATACTTGAATTAATATTTTTTTTAAATAATCGTGATTTTTTTATCAACTTAATGTAAATAAATATATTCTTAAGTAACTTAATTTCAGTATAATAAAACGGATTTGTTTATATAATAGACCTAAATGATCTAATTATACATCAAAAGATCAGTATGGTACAGTAACGGTAATAGACTCATGCTTACACTTAAGAAAGCAAATTATTTATTATCTAGCGGACATAAATGATTTTACCTTAATATCATTTTCACTTTGAGTATGTTAGTTCTAGATATATTTGACTTGTAAGTTCAAAAATTGATTTTACTTAAATATCATATCAACCGAGTGCAACATGAGTGAAAAAAAAGTTCGATTTGTATACAATTTTCAGCATAAATATCTTCTAGAATTAAAAGAAAATACCTTTGCAAAATCAAGATGGCAATATTAATTATTTTATTCTTATTTATTTTATTTTAATAAAGTATTATTTTTTTTGTGGAATTGAGGGGGTTGAATTATTCTAGGAGGGAGAGGCAGTAATATTTTTTCCAGGAAGGAAACTGAAGTAGTAAAAGATAACTCCTGCGTTTTTCGTTTCAACTGGAAGTTACAACGACGCGCTAGAAACGCGCGTGATAGGTTCTCAAGCTCGACGCATCCTAGCAGCAAACGGCCCAACCTCCCGCGTCCATGCAAAATCCCCACACGCCACACCAGAACACACAACGCCACGCTACGCACCACCATCTCTCTGTCTCTCTCTCTCTCATATCTCATTCTCTGTCTTTCTGTAATCTCTTGAAAGGTACAAGTTTCCTTTCTTTCCATTTCCTTTTCCCTATCTCCTTTTCCTTCCTCTCATTAATCACTCATCATTCCTCTCTCTTTCGTCCTTTTATAACCCCAAAAGCACTAACAAACAACAGAAACAGAAACGCCACTCTCTCTCGCTATTTTCTCTCTTCATAGGTCTCTAGACTCTCTACGTTCACTCTGTTGTTTTTCTCTTGCGTTTTTTTTTTTAATTTTGGAATTCCGCTAGCTGCATTTTGTTGAACCGGAAACTGCACTAATGGCGGTTCCTTCGACGGTCTTGGCGGCCGGTACGGCGTCGCTGTACGTTGGGGACCTGCACCCTGACATCACTGATGGCTTGCTTTTTGATGCATTCTCCGAGTTCAAGAGCCTTGCTTCCGTTCGCATATGTAGAGACTCGTCTACCGGCAGGTCTCTCTGTTATGGTTACCTCAACTTTATCTCTCCACAAGACGGTAATATATCTCTGTCCTTGTATCTGCAATGCTCATTATCATTATCATTATCATTATCATTATCATTATTATTATTATTATTATTATTATTATTATTATTATTATCATCATTTCTTTTAGAAGTAATGTGATTGATTTGTGATTGTTGTTGTTTTTGTGGCTTTTGGAATTTTCTGTTCGGTTCACTGGAATGGAATTGGAAAATGCTAAGTTATTTGAGCTCGGATTTTGTGGTCTTGAGATTTCTGTTTGTTTGATTGTTTTGTGACTTCTAAAATGTCGGAGGAGGAACAGGAATTAGAGGTTTTAGGCTTTATTACATTTTTTTTTCTCAATTGTTAATTGTTTATTTGATTTATTCTTTGTTTGAATTTTGGCTTTTTGCAAGTGTGTAGGTTATACGCCTGTTCAGAAAATTTTTGGAGAGAAACTTAGTAATAATCTAATTTTATTTCTTATCTATTAATTTTCCAAAATTTGTTTCTGAGACTTATCATCCATATGTCTCTGTTTGATGGTTGGAATTTCTAGAAGTGGTAAAAGTTCATTGAAAAAGAAAAGGACTATTGCTACATTGAACTTTGTACTACTATATACTAACAATTAAATTGGTTTGGTTGCTTAAGTTGAATAAAATGTTTAGTGCTAGAACTATGTCATATGTGGAGGACTTTGGAACTTGTGGATGATAGAATATTGCGGATGTATTTTTGTTTTTATGTTTTTATTTTATGGCCTTCATCGTGGATATTCTCTGCTGATTTTGTTTAAGCCAGTAAAGCGAAATTGCATTTCTAGTATGGATGGATATATTATGAAGAACTAATTATAACCTTTGCTGATGCAGAAGTATTAGGTTGTTTGTCTATTAAAATGTTGTTTATTTATGAAGATATGTACTGTAATGTAGGTTTTTATTTGCTTTCTCTGCACCTGTACTCTTTCTCATCTGTTTTTAGTAATATTATATATTTTAAGGCATTATTCACAATGAAGTTTTCTGACAAGTATGATGAAGAGGAGAAAGTTTCATATCTATGTTTCATCTGTCTTAACTTAAAAGGAAATATTTTCCAATTTGTCTAAATTGTTCTTATTTAATATTGCTTTCTCTGATTTGAGTAGCTATTCGGGCTATTGAGACAAAGAATCACACTCCCTTGCATGGAAAGTTGATGAGAGTTATGTGGTCGCACCGTGATCCTGATGCAAGAAAAAGTGGAATAGGAAATGTGTTTGTTAAGGTATCTCTCTTTTTCTTTATTAAAGTTACTTGGAACTGAGCTACTACTCCAAGGTTCCTCCTTTTTCTAGTGTAATTTTGAACAGAAACTAATTGTTTGATTTGTACTACAGAATTTAAGTGAGACAATTGATAATGTGGGGCTTCAGGACTTATTTGGTAAATTTGGGACTATATTGTCTTGCAAAGTTGCCACATTTGAGGATGGAAAGAGTAAAGGCCATGGCTTTGTTCAGTTTGATTCAGAGGATTCTGCAAATTCTGCTATTGAGAATCTAAATGGTTCCATTGTTGGTGATAAGCAGATGTAAGTGCTCCTCTTTTCTGTGTGCCAGGTCCAAGGATTGTTTTCCTATTAATTTAATTGTGGTTTGAATCATGGTGCAGATATGTTGGAAAGTTTGTTAAGAAGAGTGATAGAGTTTTGCCTAGCCCTGATGCTAAATATACAAATTTATATGTGAAAAACTTGGATACTGAAATAACGGAAGAGGTTCTGCTGGAGAAGTTCTCGGAATTTGGGCAAATTGCTAGCCTGGTGATTGTAAAGGATGAAACTGGAGGCTCAAGAGGATTTGGCTTTGTCAATTTTGATAACCCAGATGATGCCAAACACGCTATGGAAAAAATGAATGGAACAGAACTAGGTATGTTGCCTTGACCTTAGTTGAGAATATGGAACAATTTCTCAATATTGTACGATCTTTTGCTTGAGTTGGCAGACAGTTGTCTTTATGTTCTTTTTATCCGAGTTTTTGCTTATATGAGTTTTTTCAATACTTCAATGTTGAGATTAGTTACTAATTCTAATTTGTATGTCCTTTGATGTTTCAATGTGTTTTTTGAGCAGGTTCAAAGATTCTTTTTGTAGGAAGAGCACAAAAGAAAGCAGAGCGAGAACAAATTTTGCGGCGCCAATTTGAGGAAAAGCGCAATGAGCAGATCTTGAAATACAAGGTAGGGCTATGTCTTCTCCCTTAACCTAGGACAACTTAAAGATTTCAACCTGAGCATTATATGGTTTAAATATTGTGTGTGGGTAGAAAGCAATCAAATGCTTCGTCATGCAACAAAATAGCTATAAATGATCAACTTGCGAAGTGATCTGATATTATTAGTGAATAAATCTAGGTATGATTAAAAGTCCTGTATGAGACTGTTAAATGTAATGAAGGAAAAGTATTTAATTGTAGAATTATTATGATAGGATTATTTGACAAATCAGGAAATAACTTGTCGGGATTAAGTCAGTTGGAGTTGACATCAGCTGGGAAGAAGCCAGTATGTAAGACTCAGAAGAGAAAACATGACAGGAGTTTTACAATCCTATTTATAGACTTTTACTATTCTTGATTTAGAAGCTTCGTAAATACTTATTGCTGTCATTACATAGCTTCAACTCAAGACAACGATGGTCTCAAACCTATGCATTCCAGATCTCTCCTAACTACTAAAACACTATTATAAATTTATAGAATAACAGGAAAATTCAAATTATAGAAGTCATTGGTGAATTTTGTTCTACATGACAAAGGTTGTCTCTGTTCTTCTTTTGAGCAAGTAATAACTATGCTTAAATTGCAGGGCTCAAATGTATATGTGAAAAACATTGATGATGATGTTGCTGATGAAGAGCTGAGAGAACACTTCAGTCAATGTGGCACAATTACATCTGCAAAGCTTATGAGAGACGAGAAAGGGAGAAACAAGGGGTTTGGATTTGTATGCTTCTCCAGCCCTGAGGAGGCTAATAAAGCTGTGAACACTTTTCATGGTAAGTTGAGAAGCTTATAGAAATGTTGAGAGTCTTGGATATGTGCTCTGGTAAATTTTATATTCAGCGCCAGTCTTATTAGAGAAATTATGTATTCAACCTGCACTTTTGGTTTCTATTGATTTATGATTTTCCCTCAGGGACAAGAGAAAGAAAGAATTGTGACTTTCTTTCATTATCATACCCTCAGTTTTTGGGGTGAAAACCGATATCACGTGCCATTAACTTTAACACACAATACATTTCTTTATCATGTTGTACTCATTTACCATGCATGATGATGAAAGAAGATGAGCAATCTATGATTCCGAAGGACCCAAACAGTTAATATTCAGCTTGCTTTTGCTCTAACGAACTTTACAGGTCGTGGACACTGGTCAGGCAGATTCTTGTGCTCATGACCTCAAATTCAATTTGTGTGATTATATGAATTTTTGCAACAATTATGTGTGTCAATAGTGCTTGTCAAACATATTGAGGAGTGAGGCCAACAATTCAGAAGTATACCTACTGTTTTATGCTACTATGAAAATTAATTAAGCAGTTTCTAATGTTAATTTTGTTTAGTCTACAGAGATGAGGCAGGAAAACTTATTGACATGATGATGTGTATAAAAATGTAGAATTAAGTTTTATTAGATTTGGAAACTTTAGGAATTTTTTATTGTATTTCAGAATGGTGCTTTCACCAGTGTTTTTCTTTTATTACAATGATATTTAATATGCTTTGAGATTAGTGAATTCTCTTTCTTAGAAATGCCTATTATATCTCTTGGTTTGGCATTCAACAGGACACATGTTTCACCGGAAGCCATTATATGTGGCTATTGCTCAAAGGAAGGAAGACAGACAAGCACAATTGCAACTGCAGTATGCTCATCGGATGGCTGGATTAGCTGGACCCTCCAGTGCTGTTATTCCTGGTGGATATCCTCCCCTGTACTACGCAGCTCCTTCTGCTGTTGTTCCACAAGTACCTCAAAGGCCTGGGTTGATGTACCAGCCTTTAAGCATGAGGCCAGGATGGAGTGCTAATGGCTTTGTACCTCCAACCAGACCAACCTTTCAACCATCACAACTTCCAGTTGTAAGTATTTGTTCTGATCTACTCAATAATTCACTATTAAAGTTGCATGCTCTTTTTTCTTCTTCCTTTTTTTTCTTAAAATTTTTTTTTTAATTTCCCTCTTCATTGTTTAGTTGTTTCCGCTGTATAAACAAGTTTCTTTGTTGTACACTCTTCATTCTACAAACAAGTTTTTCTTTGTTGTATCCTTTATTTGGTGGTCAGAACTACTGATATTATCTGGGGCTCCTTGATATTTTTCTTACAGATGTCTAATACTCAAAGACAACACAAGCAGAGCAGAGGCAGGATGAATGGACATGTTTTTCCACAGGGTGGTAATCACTCTATCCCATATATTCAACAGCCTGGGCAACCACTAACTTCATCAAAAGATTCAACCAATCAGGTTTCACCCCTTTTTAACTCCTATTTATATGCTCGAGTTTTATGCTGGCTTTATGTTCTACTGGTATTGTAGTTTTATCAACTGCTCTGCACTCTTGACACTTATTATCTTTAGTATTGGGTGCCTGTCTAATAGATAGCATATACCTGAAAGAACTCCATTCTTCCTGGGATGACATGGTGAGACTATGAAGCAAATAATGATAATTTTCAGTTATTATGACAAAGACAGTTAGCATTTGTTCCCTTAGAGGAGCTGGCAAAAAGGCAGAGTGACAGTCAAAAACCATAATTTTAATAAACACTGAAAACCATGAGTTACTCCATTACTTGGGTTGAGTAAATGAAATGCACTTGGTTTAGTCATTGGAATGCCATATATCTGCCATGTCTAAACTACTTACCTGTATCTATATAAATTCCTCATGGTCATCAAATTGAGGATAAGAATTCGTGTTGTTATAATTGAGAATCGAATCTAATAGTAAGATTCAATATAACTTTTTAGAATTAATTAAAAATAAAACATATAAATTTATGCATATATTTCCCATTAATTTTATCAAAAGGTACTCATAACCTAATTGCAAATAATGCATTTTTGTAAATTTCAATTATAAATCATGTACTAAACATAAAATGAAAGAGAACCTAATGACTTGTATAGTTGCCAAGCTCAAAATATCAAACAATTAAGTTAAAATTTTAAAACAAAAACAAAGTAAAATTACCAAGCCATTAAATTTCCTATCCAAATCCATATCCATTTATTAGCATTTCCAAATTCAAGCCTTCCGTCATCTTCATCTTCTAATATAACTACATCCTCTTGCTCTTCTTCTTCTATATAGAATTCCACATTTTTGTTGCGTTTGAGAACTGTTGGACATGAGAATCGACTCGAATCATAAGATTCGAATGATTCATGATTAACTTTGGTTCGCCCATAAGATACGAATCGTTCAGCTTGAGAATTGAATTGAATTGTATGATTCAAGTCACAAATAGTAAGATTATGAAAACACTGCTTTTTCTTAAAAAAGTACAGGTAATATGCATGCAGTATTGATGCATTAAATCCTAATGTATAAGCCATTTGTCTGCAGCGTACTGGGCAGGCTAAGTATGTACCAAATGGCCGAACACGGGAGGTGGGAAAAGGATCTGGAGTCTCATCTACTGTTGCCAATTCTCTTGGTCCTGTATCTGAAGGATCAGAGATGCTGAGTAGCATGCTTGCTGCTGCATCACCTGAAGAGCAAAAACAGATTCTAGGGGAGCGGCTTTATCCACTTGTCCAAAAGCACAAGGTAATGTTGGTTACAACAAGTCAATAATGATTAGTTCCGGAACGCATCTTGAAGTTCATTTTTTAAAGCATCTATAAAATTTTTTGCCTTTTGTTCCAAGATTTTCTCCTAGTTTGCTAATTATTACCAATTTAGTTTGATTTGTTGTGCTTTTAGTTTCCTTTAAGCCAATGAGGTTGTGATCTACTAGGTAGTAAATGGCTCAAGGCTGAGCCTTGGGAACAGTGGTCCTAGATCTAGTCTCATTATTGGTGGTTATTATTTCTTGTTAGTTCTTAGTTGATAATAGATTTGGATACTTAGTTTGTGGAAATGTATTTTGGCGTATTCTTTATTATGATGTACATGTTGAATTTGATCTTTGGCAAAAAGATAAGGAACGGGTTTGCCTTTTGGGGGAGCCAAGTGGATTCTTTCTGATGGTTATAAGAGATGTTTAAGCTCTATATAATACAGTCCATGTGTCCTTTTGGAATTAAATTAAAACGCACAAGGGATCCTTCAAACAAATTCCTTAGTTATTTTGAATTTGTTCTCAGATGCTAAGAAAAACCAGCCTTTTCTCTACCAACCATAAATTAAATGCACCGTTTATATCTTTGGCTGCAGCCTGATCTTGTTGCAAAGATTACTGGAATGCTTCTGGAGATGGACAACTCAGAATTACTTCTATTGTTGGAGTCCCCAGAGTCTTTGGCTGCCAAGGTAGAGGAAGCTGTGCAAGTGCTCAAGATCTCAAAGACAAAAGCATCTGGTCAAGACACCCTTCATCCGACGACTTACCTATCTGCTGAGGTTGCAGTCAATTGAATAGAGGCTGTTAAAAATCTAGAGGTTATGGTGCAGCTTGGCTCCTTCAGAGCATAATTTTTTATGCTAGACATTAGTGAATCTGCTTCTCTTTTTCTGGAGTTAAATAGTAAATTTAAATTTTACAGTTCAGTATTTCATCAGTTTCATGAAATATTATGTTTTGGTCCTTGTAGAGGTCTATCGGTAAGAGAAGTCGGAAAACTCTCTTATTGTGGTAGTAACATAGTAGCAGAAGCAAGAAACAAGATTTTTTGGAAACCAATTGCTCTTGCAGTTGAATTTTTTATTTTATTTTTTGCTTTTCTTTACTGGATAGTTTTTCCTGATTGCTTCTTGATGTGTAATACTTCTGTTGCACAAACTCGTGCATCAAGCTAGAAAAAAGATGCATTTGAAAATGAAGATCCACATTTGCAGGTAGTTTCCGAGATGCCTTGAACTGAGGTAGCATTCGATTGCTGCGAGGGCCTGGGAATGTAATTTACACCAACTAGAATTGCTTTTTTCTGGAAAGTGTATTGTTGTTGAATATGCGGATTCTGGGAATATGATACCGTCTTGTTTGGTTCCAGATTTTGTCGTAGACTGTACTTTCTTTTTCATTTTTGAGCATGTGAAAGTGAAAGATAAATGAGAGTATGTTAGTATATTATTATAAAAATTGTTAGAAATTCATTTTCCTTGATTTTTATGTACCATCCAATTTGTACGAAAAACAATAAAAACATGAAGCGATGGTGGCGTCTATGCACAATGGTCTATCTATAAAATTAAAAGTTGGATTATTCTCTTGCTTTATACTAAAATAAATAAATAATAAAGCAAATAACTCCCATACATAAATTAATATGGTCCACATCTGTGTTGTGTGTATACTGTTTTCTAATAAACGATGTAAATGTAAATGAGAGTTATTAAACGACAATGCCACTTGAAGATCAACGTAGTCTTCGCCAAGGTTCCCAAACCAACATCGAACCGGAACAAAATTGGTGATTTTGGTTGTCTATATAAGATAGAGAATTAATGATAAGTTTGGTTTGGTTCAATTACACAAGAACTCTGGGACCGATAATTTCCAACCTTTTTTTTATTTTGGTTTCTTTTAAAATGATAACGCTCATTCTTTTGAATATGTTTTTTAAGAATTATAAAATATTCAATTAGGCAAATAAACAAATTAGTAATAGGAATAAATTAAATAATAGAATTCTAATGTTTTTAAATGAGTTTAATATTTTAAATTTATTATTTTTAGTTGTTATATTTGTGAATTTTGATT
This sequence comes from Jatropha multifida, assembly GCA_948099535.1. Lineage (NCBI taxonomy): Eukaryota > Viridiplantae > Streptophyta > Magnoliopsida > Malpighiales > Euphorbiaceae > Jatropha > Jatropha multifida. The sequence continues at coordinate 20,080 of CANUEX010115950.1, read as the reverse complement.
TTTTTTAAAAGAAAAAATGAGATAATTAGAATTGTACTCAATTAATTACTTTGTAAATTAATAATCTTAAATTTCTTTGGAATTTTGATTGAAAAAAGAAATTCGGCCAAGGTTCGGTTTGAAATCGAAACCGAAACCGGAAACTCGGAGCTTTCTCTCGCATTATAGAAGACGCATAATCACGAAGAAAGCTCCTGCCTCTCTCACAAATGGGGAGTAACAAGAACAAGGATACGTCGTCGTCTTCGAAACGAAGGAGAAGAAAATCTGACGACTCAGACTCCTACGAGTCAGATAGTCATGACTCATCGCCAAGGAGAAGAAGAAGTTCTAGCAAACGCCGAGAGCGGAGTCGAAGCAGAAGGAGCCGGAGTTATGACGAAAGCGCTAGTAGCGGTAGCGATGATCGTGGGCGGAAGAAGAAGAACTCATCAAGGAAGATTACAGAAGAAGAAATCGCCGAATATCTCGCGAAGAAAGCTCAACGAAAGGTAAGTTTTGCATTCATCTAAACTTGTTTTTTTCGTAATTTCTAGGATTTTTTCTATTGACTGGTTTTTGATTTTTTTTTAGGCTATGAAAGTTGCGAAGAAATTGAAGGCGCAATCTGTTTCTGGATATTCTAATGATTCAAATCCTTTTGGCGATAATCATCTAAGCGAGAAGTAAGCAGTTTCGACCTCAATTTGAACTCGCACTTTTATGAATTTAATCAAGTTAGTAATAATGCTTTTAACTATACTAAATTGCAAAGTAGGGGCTTGAAAAGTTAATTATTGTTGAATGGAACTTATTTTATCTGTTGTAGATTTGTTTGGCGGAAGAAGATTGAACGAGATGTCATCCAAGGCGTGCCGCTCGACATGTTTTCGGTTAAAGCTGAAAAGCAGAAACAGAGAGAGAGGATGGTAAGGATATATTGAATTGGTTGATTGTGGCTTTTCATTCATTTTCTACAAGTATTGGGTTCTAAATGAGCCATGTAACTGGTTGATGTTGCATTCTATTATCTGATAAGATATGGCTACAGCTTTTTCTTTTTTTCTTTTCTTTTCTTTTTTTTTAAGGAAGTTTCGTAAGAGTTTTTTTGGTGCATAACATTAAAGTTTGTGAAATTCATTTACAAATCAAATATTTATGTTATGGTATAAATGAAAGTTCATTTGAAATTCCACATTTTAATTCTTTGGAATCAGTTGTGCTCGGACCTAATTCTACCAATTTGGTAGAATTTGCAAATGAATTCTGAACTTAAAAGGAGTATAAACTATTCAAGCTAATAAATCCCGAGTACAAGCTAGTAAAGCTACATATTTAGAGTGAATTCTATTGCAGACTCAAACGTGAAAATTTGTTTCCAAATGAAATGAATTCGATATGGATTTATTCCAAACACTCTGAATTAAGCTTTTAATGTTGCACTGTTTTCCTGATGTATTTGGTCTTTAAATATTATGAAATAGATAATGTGGTTGGTTTATCCACTTCTAACAACCTTAATCAGTAAGTTGTTGATTCATTACTGCTATAATTGAATCTGGTCATGTTTTTACTGCTTGTTTACCAGTGTGCATATAGTTTGTATCATGAGGCTTGGTACTATTTCAGTACAGAGATCATGCCTCAAAGACTTGGCAAAAAATAGACTTACAAATAATGGCAGTTCATGCTGACAAATTTATGTCAATTGACTACAATAAATTCTATTGGTTGTTGAACAAGGTGTTTGTGTATGTGTTTGGCTGGTTATATTACGTTTATCGTCTGTAGATAGCATCTGTTAGTCAGTGATCACCTATATGTAATATCCGTGTTGGATAATTTTCTTATTTCTTGTCATGTCCCTATCATGGCTCTTCAACTATGGGGGATCATCTATGGCAATGAGTATGGTGCATCTGTGCTCTTGAAACACACTTGATGATGGTGATGTCATACTTCATATGATCTCAAATGCTTGAATTTTATCATGCAGGCAGAGATTGAAAAGGTGAAAAAGAGAAGAGAGGAAAGGGCACTCGAAAAGGCACAACATGAGGAAGAAATGGTAAGCAAACCAGCGGTAAACCAAAAATTTTATTATTAAAATCTGTTGGCTAAAAAATTAATCTGTCTTGAAACTAGCAAAACTAATCCGTAATGTTATTTTATGATCTCCTTTAGTAGTTGATGTTTGGATTTAGTTTGGTTTATCAACTGTATTTCTTTCTGTAGGCATTGTTGGCTAGAGAACGTGCAAGGGCTGAGTTCCAAGATTGGGAAAAAAAAGAAGAGGAGGTATATTGCTAGCATTTCATTTCTACTTCTCTTTTTCTTTTTTCAGTCATCCCTGCTTTGCCAGTTTTCTGTTATTTGTTAGTCTAAGATGCTAATGAAAGTTCAATCTACAGTTTCACTTTGATCAGAGCAAAATCAGGTCACATATCAGACTGCGTGAAGGGCGAGTGAAACCTATAGATATTTTGTCTAAGCACCTTAACGTGTCTGATGATTTGGATATAGAAATAAATGAACCATACATGGTTTTCAAGGTAAATGTGGAATGCATATTTTTTTCTTCTTTGTGCAGTTTACTGCCTTTTTTTCCTCCTTTGCTACAATGCGTGAACAGTGATAGCAATTTTGATTATTATGTGGTAGCTATTGTTCTTTTATTTGTTTTTAGTTATGATTATGATTAAAGCTTACTTTAGCCGAGACTAACTTGTAAAGATAATTATCTTGCAAGAATGTCCCCCATCAAGCTGTATCTTAGTTTTGTAGACTAAAGTTTTTAATTTATTGATGAATTATTAGGTGATCAATTGTTTTTAGCTGGTTAGATATGGGAAACTGGTGTTTTCTGTCCAATCCAGTTATTTACACAATTATACATTTGTATGGACTACTTTGCAGATTTCAGTAAACATGTTAATTATTTTCTTCCAATTATGCACTCTGGCGCTTTTGGTGCATCATGCAGGGTTTGACGGTAAAAGAGATGGAAGAGCTTCGTGATGACATAAAAATGCATCTGGATATGGATAGGACAACTCAGACACACATTGATTATTGGGAGGTACTATTGTTTTCCTTTTCTTCACTTGTTTTCATTGATGTTACTATAGTTCTTCATTCAAGTTATGATGTGAAATATCATATTTGACTTTTTCATCTTGCTTGGCCTTCAGAATTTGTTAATGCTAAGAATTGAAATTTAGTGGTGGTAAAAGAAGATAGTCTAATGATTCAACTGTCTGAGCCTCCACTTCTTCCCCCCTGCCCCTCTTTCTCCACATTCTCTTTCTCATGTTCAAATGCCTGCACAGATTTCCATGTTGCAAACTTGATCTGTTAGATGTACTTGACTAGGTTCTCAGTTTAATTGATCAGAAGATACCACCTGAACATTTATGAATAGTTTGTTGGAGACTTGTGGCATTTGTGTGAAATTGTTTATGTTTGTTCTAGAATTAAATAACTGCTGGACAGTAATTTAACATGCAATTTCAACAGGCACTTTTGGTGGTTTCTAATTGGGAGCTAGCTGAAGCTCGGAAAAAGGATGCACTCGATCGGGCTAGGGTGCGCGGAGAGGAGCCTCCTGCAGAGTTGCTTGCAGAAGAAAGGGGTCTGCATTCTAGTATTGAAACAGATGTTAGGAATCTCTTGGAAGGGAAATCTTCCAGTGAGCTTGAGGCATTAGAGTCCCAAATTGAGTCACAGATGAGCTCTGGCACTGCGAAGGTAGTTGAGTATTGGGAGGCTCTTCTCAAACGACTCCAGATCTACAAGGCAAAGGTACTTTTTACTTGAATTTCCAATGTACATTGCTGTAATCTCAGAGTTGTTTATAGGTGTTGTCCATACATTGAATTGGTGCAATTACAGGCTTGTTTGAAGGAAATTCATGCTAAGATGTTACGCAAGCATTTGCAGCGCCTTGAGCCACCTTCAGAAGGTCATGATAAGCTGGAAAGTGATCAAAGTGTGAGGCCTATAGAGGAGGACAATGAACATGATTTCAAAGGTTTGTGCTCTTCATTGTTTCTGTGAAATGCTGATTTCTTTTTACATAATTGGACCAAGCTGTAGTTAACCTTGTTTGGATTGTATAGATGCCGAAACATTCTCTCCAGAACCTATATCAATGGAAGAGACTCATGAGGCAGAAGAAGCAGGTTCATTTTCTCCTGAATTGCTACACGGCGAAGATGATGAAGAAGCAATTGATCCTGAAGAAGATAGAGCCATGCTGGTAAATATTGTAACAGTGAATCACCCAATCTTGAGCATGCAAGTGCAAAACATGCTTCTTGGTTGGATGCTGACATTTTTTATTATTAACAGGAAACGAAACGAATGGCTGTGCGAGAGGAACAGCAAAGACGAATTCAAGAAGCCATGGCATCAAAGCCACCTCCACCAGATGATAACTTTGAAATGAAAGCCATGAAAGCTATGGGTGCCATGGAGGAAGGTGATGCAGTATTTGGATCTGGTGCTGAAGTAAATCTGGACTCACAGGTACATAATTTTGACTGTTTACCTGCTTTTTAAAAGAGAGACCGTTCTGTTGTGATTTGTCTTTAGAGTTGTCTTCAGCTATCCTAACACGTTGATGTGGGTGGCAGGTATATTGGTGGCATGATAAGTACCGACCAAGAAAGCCGAAGTATTTCAACCGTGTTCATACGGGATATGAATGGAACAAATACAATCAGACTCACTATGATCACGACAATCCACCGCCAAAGATTGTGCAAGGATATAAATTCAACATCTTCTACCCGGACCTTGTCGACAAGACAAAGGCTCCCACTTATACCATTGAGAAGGATGGAAACAGTGATGAGACCTGCATTATAAGGTTTCACGCTGGGCCACCTTATGAAGATATAGTAAGTTCTCAAAATCAAATAGTAATTATGCCTCGCTATTTATGTGCTTTTTATCACTTGCTGACATGTAATGGTATTATAGGCATTCCGGATTGTAAACAAAGAATGGGAATACTCTCATAAGAAAGGATTCAAGTGCACGTTTGAACGTGGAATTTTACACGTTTACTTCAACTTCAAACGCTATCGCTATCGGAGATAAACCTCCTTCATTAATCTTGCCGTTTTGTTCTCTATCTGTAAATTACTCGATCAAATTGTATCTTGATGCAGAGCTTGTTTGTTATAACATTTTATTTTACATAGTTAGATACAAAAGAGGAACCTTTTTTAGTGAACAAATAAATTTGTTACCAATAATTTTATTTGCGGTTAATTACAGACGTCTAAGATTAATTTAGAGTTGAAAGGAAAACTTTTTTTTTTCCCTTTTATATATATTTTTATGCTCAAGCTAAGGTGGTATTTAGGTTTTTGGTGGCTTTCTTGTTGCAATTTACTTTTAAATTTCAATTTTACTATTGATAAAAGGACATCATCCGCGATGGGAAGTGGAAACCATAAGGTAAAACAACAGTAATGTACTCAAACTCTCAAAATATTTGTTTAGGGTATGAAATTAAAAATTATAAACGTTGTGTTTGGAATGAAGTTTAGGATTTTAACATGTGTTAAATTGATATTCGTAGATTTCGCTAAAAAAGTACCTTGCCATCATCATAGTCGCCGCACTTAAGAAATAATAAGAAGACGAAAATGTTGAGGAATAGAAGCATTATTGCAGGAGCCAAGAACCATCACTAAAATATTTTATAATGCTTTTTGACTAATCCCATTCCCGAAAGTTTCTTTGTCGTTGCCAAATTGGCTAATAAACTAGAGAAGAAAACAGGAAACATAAAATAAAGAAAGGAAGGATCCCCACTTAGATTTGTGGTGGAAGAATGTGCCGTAAAAATTTCAGTGAGTGCACTTTGATGTTGATATGCATCATGAGGAGTAACACCCACATACATAGATCACATACTATTACGGAATATGGAAGGAAAGAAAAGGAGAAAAAGAAAAATCCAGTAACGCTTTTCCCATTTCAAAAAAGATGACTTGCTTTTTCTACACGGCTAGCAATTCTTACTAAATTCCAACAGATTCCAGTAATTCCTAATCTTTTGGATCAATCCATACTTATCGCACAAAGTAAAGAATCTCATTCCAACCTTTCTTGCACGTTTTTCCATTCACTCACATCCATTCTTGGAATCACCTTAGCTTCTATCGGCTACACAAGATTAGAGTCCTTGGTCCCATCATTTCAACAGCTTTTCCATATTCGCACCTCCTACTTTGCTACTCGAATATTCAAATACCATAATCATCCATAACATAATATTTTAACTGTTAATTACTACTGAAAACATCATAAGTTGTTCATATACTATCACTGCTAACCTCATTTGAGACCTTAATTTTCTTGATCTACCATCTGAATTATGCATTCAAGTCGTTGGACTACATCTTTCATGGTAGGCCTATCTGCTTTCCTCTCCCGTAGACAAGCAAAGGCAAGCTCCGAGAAGAGCTTTATGCTTGTTAGTATATTATCCGAGGGATTCTTACTGAGTAGCTGCTGATCTGTGACTTCCATGATAGCACCATTTTTCGCTTGTTGGCTCACATAAATAGCTAGGTTCAAATAGTCTTGATCTCGTGAGAAGTCAATGGCTTTCTGGGAAGTTAAAAGCTCAAGCAACACTACTCCATAACTATACACATCACTTTTATCAGTTAACTGGTAGTTGCAATAATATTCGGGATCCAAGTACCCTAATGTCCCTTGAGCACAAGCTGAGACATGGCTCAGCCCTGGCTGTGCCAGTCTGGAGAGACCAAAATCTGCAACTTTAGCATTGTTGTCATCATCCAGCAGTATATTTGTCGACTTTACATCTCTGTGGTAAATGGGAGTGTACGCTCCTGAATGCAAATAAGCCAATGCTTCAGCAGTTTGCAGAGCAATTCTAAGCCGTGTCCTCCAATCCAGAAAGGTAGAAGACTTGCCGTGTAAATGGTCATAGAGTGTTCCATTAGAAATGTACTCATAGATCAGCAAAGGCTGCTCACCTTCAACACAACAACCCAAGATTCTAACCAAGTTCTTGTGATTGACTTGAGTAAGTATTCCAACTTCATTGAGTATTTGGTGGGTGCTTTTGACATCTCCTACTTTTGCAGACTTAATAGCCACCACAGTTCCATCTTGAAGCTCAGCTTTATAGACTTCTCCAAAACCACCACTCCCCAAAACCCTGTCTTTAGAGAAATTATTTGTAGCTTTCTTTACGTCTTTCAGCTGCAACATCCTTGTTGTTTTCCCACCATTGCTTGATTTTAACATGTCTTCTCTTGCTTTGGTAAGTTTTGCTTGTTTAGCACTTGTCGAGAACTTGCGTAAAATAAGTACAACAATTAATGCAGCTACAGAGACAAAGAAGACTACCCCTATCAAGACCTTTAAACTGAGGATAGCCTTCCTTTTATGCTTCTTTTTCTGGCAACTTCCCCGAACATGGTCCCATTGGAAGCCCCTATTGCAAAGGCAACGAAATAGGCCATTTGTATCGGCAGGTAAACATTTTGAAGCTCCAGAGCAATCAAGCTGTGTCCTACATATTGGTTCAAATGGAGAAGCCCATTGAATTTCCAGCCCCTCTTCCCATTGACTTGCAGGCTTTTCTGGATCCAAATTAATTATGCTTCTAAATGCTTTACAACCTGAACTATGAAGTCTTATCTTATATGCAGAAGGCATTCCACCTGCTATGAAGGTGCAGCAGGGGTCAAGACTGCTGGCACACTGGAGTGATCGATTTTTGTCAACATGTCCGGAGCTATCCAAGTAACTGTGACAAAGACTAGAAGGAGTGCAATTGAGAGGAGAGACAAAAAGCCGGGGTGAACAGTTGAAGAGGAAGATTGTGTTGGATGAAGTGACATTAAAAGGGAGTGTTGCGTTTAACCAAAGGCCCTCACTCACCTGCATGTCTCGAGTAACACATGTGCCAAATACCCATGGTGATGGTTGCACAACCATGCGTTGAAATGAGGCCATGATTTTAAGTACAAGGTAAGAACTTCCATTCATAGTATCAAAGTAAAGTTTATGAGATTGGGGATCACAACGGAGATGATAGTTTGGGTCACCACAATTGGGGCTTGTGCTTAGAGGATATGGAACTTCAAAAGAGCCACAGTTTGGGCAGGTCTTCTGGGGAAAACAATAGCGGCTAAAAAGAAGTAGAAAACAAATATGGCAAAGAAGGAAATACGTTTTTGGAGTAGGTTTAGTTGTGATCATCTTGCTTGCGCACAGAGGAAGATCAGTGGAGAGTAGTGGCACAAAGAGGAATGTAGCTGGGGTAAATAAAAGCCTAGAAGAAGAGAATAAAGTGGATGAATGATAATAATATGGAAAGTGCTTGCAGGCATCTATCTGAAAAATCTCACACTTTCGGCGTTTATTGGATTGGTCGATTCCTCTTGTATGAGGTTCACGAGCATGGAATTTCTAGCCATGTCCTCTATGTAAGAGAAGCTCTTTGAAGAAAAAGCTATGTATTGTCTTGTTGCTCTCCAAATTCTGCTTCTTTCACATGGTTCAGCAGCAAATCATCAAAATGAAGTAGTATCTATTAAAATAATTAAAAGGGAAATTCTATGGCATGAATGCCCTTTGCACTACCACCAATTTCAATTTCCTTCCCTCTAATAAACTTACATGTGGATGGCACACCCAAGGATTACTACAATTGGCAAAAGGTATGCACAAAGATAATGTGCAATTAAACATTAAATAGTATCTCTTTTGTAATCACAAAATATTTAATAAAGAGCATAGGATTTTAGATAAAGACATATAAAAAAAGAATACGGAGTTTGTCAAAAAAAAAAGAAGAGACAGATGAAGATAACAGAAGAAATAAGTCAAATGCACCATAACCAGAAGGAAATGGATAATTTATTTGTCATCCTCATCTTCTTCTGATCACTTTAAAGTTCTCAAGGATAAATGAACTGAACATCTTTCAGATTTAAAATATTTGAGATACGTACTATGACATTAACATTCTAACTCTTTTACACTCAATAATGAGTAGCATGAAGCTACATGCTAAGGAATAGGAGAAAACTCATAAAAGAGTATACAATTGTGGAATAAGGTTGAAAGTAGTATTCATGAAGCTTGTAAACACACTTACAATGATATAAGGAATGTGCTATCATTCTAAGCGTGCAGGTTTCTTCGCCTTCAAGTGCCTACAACTGAAAATCTGTTCATGGTAAAGCTTGGAGCAGGACAGCTATCTGCTTGTCCTGCATGGCTCTTGGCTTCTACTTGCTTCATCCCGGTTAAAAATTGCATTAACCTTCAATGATTTTTACACTGGACCTGCAAAATGAATTAATGGCTTAGACTAACTGCCAAAGTGACGTCAAGAATTATGGTATGCTAGGAAATAGAATATAACACTTCCCAGCTCAATCAGGAATGATAACCATTTGGGCTTCTATACTTACCCAAATGGGTTTTGTTTGATGGCCAGCAGTTCAACATCTAACTGCAATTCAAAGACATAATAATTACGTAAATCAGATCCAACCAAAAGGAAATAGCAAATGGTTGTGCCAGAAAAATCTGGACAGAGACAGATAATCAATCATGCAACATCTGGGAATGGACAAAAAACTTCATTTCCCTCAGTTATATGCAATTAAAGAAACGAAAGACTGGCTCTTAAGTGAGAAAAACCCCTTTGGAACAAGGAGGCTATAAAAATATTTTGAAGTTCCTGGACCATTTCATATCATTTAAATTAAAAGATATCTTGTCATAAGATAGAAGCTTGATGTAAGTTGATTAAGTCACCCTTTTACAGAAAATCATATTATAAACCAGCCTTTTTATAGAATTGACCAAGTTGAAAATGCAGCTGTAGACTGAAAGGAGCAAATAACATGAGCAAAGATACAGATATGGCTATTTCTGGACAGACAAAAGAATGATTTGCATTTTATCAAATTACTAGAACATAATTGATTCGGATGACAAGTGGTGGTAAATATAAGACTGTTATGCCAAGTTTAACTGCATTAATATTTCTTCGAAAAATTAAAGCCACTGCGATCCCATCTTTTTTTATTAATACTGAACTAAAGGAATGTTAGATGCCAGGATATGGAAAAGGTTGCATTGCTCAATTAAAAGATAACATTAAATTGGCAACAAATAAAGAGTTCTCTGACAAGAAAGACCTTCAAAGAGTTAATTTTAAATTTGCAACTTGTACCCCAGATTCAGGTGACTGCTAACTACAAATCAATTGTTTACAATTCTTCTCTGCTATAGATGCACAATGCTCCTCTTCAACTAAATTCTAAAAAATAAGTGGCAGAAAAGAAACCATAGTAAGATGTTGGCGCTCCTATATATGATTTGTTATCAAAATAAGAAATTGTGTTTTCAGCATTCTCTTTCCTTTCTATGGCTTGCTTTAGCAATCAAGCATTGAACAACTAAATTCAATAAGATGACATGCAAATGACTGCTGCAGAAAAAAAATTGGAAGCTATCAACTTAAGAATTTTTCAATTGTAAATCATTTAACTAACTGAACACCATTTGTTATGACTAATGATGCTGCTTTTATTTCACTAATTTATGAGTTGCAGGTGATCAAATTGCCTTCAGATACATAAAGAACCAAAGGTCCATTTATTTTCCAGGTGAAATTTGAATATACCTTTCATCTTTATAAAGCAAAGGAAAGCATAAACCATTTACCTCTATTGTTGCATTTGGAGGAATTTCCTGAACTCCCTTACTTCCATATGCTAGCTCAGGAGGAACTATTAATAAACGCTGCAAGACAGTTGTTATTCAAATATGTTATTCACTGTTAAGTTTGCTAACAATTTTGAGTCGATATTACATTTGGCGGTCATTCAAGTTAGCTTACTTTTAATAGAGAAAGCAATCAATTCCACCAACTTCCTTAACTATGATTTTCTCAACCCCCTTGCAATTCTTGCCATAGAATTGTGTGGAACAAAAATGACAGCAACAAATAATTGAGACTAGCATATATTTCTTTTTCCTTGGAAGCTTACAGTTCAGAGGATATATCCACGTGATTGCTAGGAGCCAAAAAGAGCAATTCCTTTAACTTGCACACTTCTTTTTTCCTTAACTGGTAAAATTTTCATTAATAAATTATCCAATACCAAATGACTGCTTGATCTCCGAATAACTCCCATTTATGTCATACACAGTATTTTAAAGACAGAATAACAGCAATATATATCAGAAATTCTCTCACCTGCCCTCCTACACGCATTCCTTCGATGCCAAGGTCCAATCCTTTAAGGACTGTTCCCCTCTCTGATTGGCCCACATCAAATCCATAAGGCTACAAGAATTCGACAAAGGGAAAGAACTTAGTGAATTTATACCAGAAGATGACTGAGAAGTTGATGCTATACAAAAACAGGTGCCTATTAAAACATGTTTGTAAGTACACCACTATAGTGCAGATTTACCGTTCCACCTCCAACACCCATTCCTTGTCTGCTAGTCATGAATGTGATTCCCTTCCATTTAGCAACATAGTGGACCTAAAACAAATATAATTGCATTAGTCATGTTTGGATATTACAAGGTAAGGTAACATACAACCACAAATACATGATATTGTGACATTTGAGCAAGGAAAGAAGTTGTTAGTTATTTCTTGGATTCATAATGCAAAAATTCCATTGAAAGATGTTGAACAATTTGACTTGGGATGACTTGAAAAAGCTGAAATTTAACTACACCACAACCATACTGCAACCCTGGATCCCTTCTCAGCCTTGAGTCCACCACCAACTTTCAAATCATAGTACCTGAAGAATTTCTTCATCAGAAATTGCAGAATCATTGTTTACAAGGAAAGGTAGGCGCATAAAACATAAATAAATATTCTACACTTGAAATTATATATCAGCAGCAAGTAGAACAAAAGCTTGTTAGATTAAAGTAAGACCAATTTATCCAGTACCATCATATGTTGATTTATAAAAATCTTAACAATTTTTGGCCAAAGATTAATCTTTAAATTAACAAAAAAAAAAACTGCAATTGTATCATCTAAGCCCTGCTTTTTTTTTTTAATTTAACAAAAAGCCAGAACCAGTCAAGATAAAATGCTTCACCTATTTGTAAGATTTCATAGCAGGTGAGGTACTCTTTAATGTTTGGAACAAATGGTATAATAATGAAATGTTTACACCAGAATTAAAACAAAACACACATTATGAAGGACGGTAAATTGTTAGTACTAACTTCAGACCATTGGGGAGGGTTGTGAATTCACTCTCTGGTATTTTTGATGCTCTAAGCTGCAAGGAATCAAAAGATTTGCAACATTAGTGACCAATTTTAATTCACTAAATATCTAGTGAGTCATAATCAAATGTAATATAATATAATTAAAGGTATTTTTAGTGTAGAAAACATTACAATAAAAATGAATTTTGATTATATTACATTATGTTCCACTATCACTCAGCAAACATGGCCTAACATTAAACAGATCACCTCAAAGGACTTACAGCTCTTCTACTTGTGCTAGCAGCCTCAGCCATATCACAGGCATGAATTCCAGCAGCTGAGTTACAGTTAAAACATGTACACTAATGAAACTGATATAATGAATTAAATTAAAGAAAAAAATAACACAAAGCCACAGGTAATAGGACAACAAGATTAGTAATAATCACATAATAAAAAATTATTCCAAATATTCAAATTTTCCACAAATTGAATTCTTTTCAAATGCAATTCTAGTAATAAATTTCAAGATCCAGTTGGCCAAAGTGGAGCAATTCAATGCCATGGAAAAAAGAAAAGGGACGTACTTTGGACATAAGCAAAATAGAAAGGCAAAAATTAAGTATAATAAACTAACCGGTTGCAAGTAAAGTAGCAATCAGTGCCCTCCTTCCTTCGAGTGAGGTTGGTTCCGTAATCTTGTCAGAGGAAGACAATGTGCAGCGACATGGCATTACATCTAAACTCCGGATAAATGATCTCCTCCCTTCAATTCAAAACAAATCGTTAGCTTTTTGGTGAATTCCAAAATATGCTTATGCATAATATAAAAGAGAAAGATAGAAAGAGAGAGATTAATGACTTCTAATGGCAGTGGAGAGGAGAGGCTTGTGCATGAGATAAGGATTGTATTGATGGCAGGAGAAGGAGGAAAGTTCCATTGTTGGGTTGGTTAAGAGTGACAATTAGGAAGTGAAAGAGAAAAGAGAAAATTAGTTGCTTTGCTCTATTTGGTTTTGCTAATACTAGAGAGAGAGAGAGGAGAGGATAAGTTTGGCAATGTCATCCACATATCAGCCATTTTAAAAATCAGAGAACAACTTGTTTGCCATACGATGTCTATTTTGTTCAGGGACTGAATGAGAAAGGTCCCATTGGAAAGATGGGTCATACCAAGTATTTATATCTCATATTACCAAGTTTTGGCCCAAACAACAAATCATATGATTCAATTTCAATAAAAATACACTTTTTTATTTGTTTAATTGCATATGGTATTGTTTGGTCACTGTTTGTCATACGGGAATTAAAATTTTTAGTCATATACTAACATATTCAAGCCTTAATTATTGGGAAACTAACATAGAGAAATAAGATCATACAATTATTATTAGCCCTGGAAGATATATGATCCATTTAACATTATTAACCTCAGAAAGGAAGCAGCTTCATGTACTGCATGTTACTGTTAAACCTATTTACAGTAATTATTTTTATGGTGTTGAATACATAAAGTACACTTTTTCTTATTTAAGAAACATAAACAGAATAAAAGAAATTCTTGATTAAGCACTAGAACAAGACCGCCTTGCATGAATAAAATGATCTTGCTCTGCCTCTTCTGAAACAGAAAACCTAATGCATTTGATTTCTTGCTGTTCTTTCTCATCTGACTTTAATTTCATATGATGATCACTCCCTTCGACCCATCTTTTAATCTTATGAAGTAACTTTTTCCTTTTTGAACAAGCTTGATCTTGACTTCTTGTTCCCGCATCAATGCAAGATTCATTTCTTTTCTGCTCTAATCCATAATTGCTAATCTCCCCGCCGGCTGTATCAAGTTCAAGTTCCAAACTTTGTTCTTTTTTCTCCTCAATTTGTTGTTCTTGTTCATTGCTTCTCATCAAATCATGCCTTAAGCATGCATTAGTCCATCTTAAATAAGTAAGTTCTGCATTTTCAGCTGCTCTGTCTCTTCGTAGTTGTTCTAACTCATTTACAATCTGTTTGTGATCTTCCATTGCTACACTTTCTTCATCAACCTGCAAAATAAGCAAAAATTAAAAAAGTATTTATTAAGATTATGCCAAAAAAGACCTTTATTTAACTAGCAAGGAAAAATATAAAATTAGACCTTTGCTGTTGAATTTTCTGCAGCATTTAGTTTTATCAGAAGTTCATTCTTCTCCTCCTGCAATTGATTCACAATATCCCGCAATTCCCTAACTTCATCCTCCATTTTCTTAATAACACTTGTTCTTGTTTCTATTTCATCATAACGTTTCAAGATTTCTTCTTCTGTTGCTTCAATCTTCAAGTTCTTTTCTCTTATAACACGCGATTGATCTTTCACTTTCCTTGAAATCCTCTTTACTTTCCTTCGAAGAATCCCATTTTCCATTTTTGCAAATTGAAATTTTTCAAGAATTCTTAAATACTCCAAAACAAGATTATGAACTCTTTCTTTATCTGCTTCCAATAATGAAATTTCCCTATCCAAGAATTCAACATAAGCACTTTCCAATACTAACATGTTCTTTATCTCCATTAATAGAGATTCTTGCTTTTTCATTTCCTGATATTTAAGAAACTGTATTTCCAGGTCTCTCTCTCTCTTTTGCAGCTCTTCAATTTTTCTTTTAAAGCTTAATATTTCTCCTTCAGAACTGGAAAACTCATTAGAAGTAGTGATAGTTTGCTCTTCATTTTCTTCTACGGAATTATTATTAACACCGTGATCAAAATTTTCTCGATGATCTATAAATTCCTGATCAGAACCAATGGTTTCTAAGGAACTTACCTTGGTTTGAACAGAAACTATACTTCTTCTTGATAGTATCCTAGCAGAAACAATACCAGCAATAGATAGAACCAGAGGTATTCCTGCTTTCAAGAACAATGGCTTGATCATTGCCTCTGTCTTTGATGATGACCTCTCCATGTTTTTTTTGTCAAGAAGAACTGTTATAATCAGAAGAACAAGAAACTGAATTATATTTGGTTAATTGAAAATGGAATTTATGGCTTTCTTTGTTGGACAAAAGAAAATTATTTTACTAAAATTAAAAATGTTCAGGTTCTTTCTAACTTTAGGAGTTCATATGGCTTTTCCATTCTTTAGAGGGACAGTGGGATTGAATTGTAGCTTTTTGACTACTATTCTCAATTTATTTTTGATCATGGAATTTGGAATCTAATTCTTTTTTTGGTGGAATTAAGCTGCTTTTCAAATGATGATGGTTCCCTTCAGACAATGCAATATTACGTTAATATTTTCAAATCAAATATACCTTGTCCATAGATTAATCTTTAGACCAAGCCCATAGATTAGCCTTCAAGTCAAATTTTTTCTCTTGTTTCTTTTCCTCATGCCTGAAGAAAGAATATTATTAATATGAGTCATCTCATTGAACATTAAAAATATATATCTGCAGAAAGGTGTCATGAAATTGTTCGATCATATAAAAATTATTAGCAATAAAAATGAACGAACCTTTTTTTTTATTTTCATAGGAAGGCCCAATGGGAATAAATTGAATTATATGAAACAATATTGTATCATATTTATATGAGATGGTCAAGAATTATTTCACATCAATAATCTTGAGCTTGAAAGGGTCAATTTTAAGAGCCTATGCAAGCCCAAGTAAATGGAATTATCATAGAGAACTTGGGCCCAAATTTGACAATGTGCCTGATTGGATGGCTATTGGGCTTTGACTTAAGTCCAAAACTTTCTTCTTCTTTTTTTTTCGAGGACTTAAGTCCGTGACTTTACTGTATGTAATAGGAGTTTGGGTAAGTTTACAACTAAGTGGCAACACTCGAGACCAAAATTGTTCAGCAACTAGCTATATTAAAAAATAATAATAATAAAATTTATCATTGCATGCTACATGCTTATGCACATGACTCGGTATTGAGCTTTAAAGCCTTTGTAAAATACATGCTTATGTATAAAAAATAACACTAATTGATTATTTCTAGCAACATAATTTTTATAATAAGATAATTTACAAATGTTTTAAAATAATCAACTTTTTTTTTTCAATTTCACTAATCTTAGTCTCAATTTGTTTCCGTAAAACAATTTGCATGAAAAATATTTTCCAAATGACTTATTTTCCTTTGTTTGACTGTAACATTAAAAATTAGTTAAAAATATTAAAGTCTTTATCTAATAAAATCATATAAAGTATTAATGATAATAGAAATTTTATAATTTAAAAATTTTATTCTCAACTATAAAAAGAATGAGAGAAAAAATGTAAAATACGAAGCTGTCAATGGCCGTGGTGATTAGCGATAGATCATGGCAGCTGATAGTAACTACGATGATTAATAAATTAAAAAATATGGAGTTATGAGGTTTTATCGATATTCGAAAAATATTTTGCTCTTTTTGAAAAAGAAAGAGCCAAGTTTTCCCCACGCATGCATACTGTTGTAACTGGTAGATTGCTTGCATGTTAGGTAAGCAATTCCACGTTTGGCATAAACATTTAATAATAGCTTGCGTTTCTTGTTAGGTAGGAAATTTCTGGTTGCTAAATATTGTGTAAGAAGCCTTGTAGTATTTATAATGTGAGGAATAGATATGCGTGTGTGTGTATATATATTTTTTTCTTTTTTTTGAGTATTGAGTTGGAAATTCAAACCTAAATCTAGTGTTAAACTATATACGTATTTACCATTAAACTATATCTTAGTATGTATGAGAAATATTATTTTTAAATAGATATGAAATTATAAGAAAAAGTGAAATTCTATTGTTATACGTAAAATTAATATAGTATTTCTATGTTAAGTGAGGCATTTCACATTTATAGATTAAAGGAAATTAATCTTTCTGGTTTATTAGTATTAATTATATTTGGAACTTGAAATTAAAAATTTAGTTATTTTTATTTATTGAATGCGTTTGACATAACAATTTAATAAAATTTATCATTGCAAGCTACATGCTTATGCACATGACTCGGTATTGAGCTTTAAAGCCTTTGTAAAATACATGCTTATGTATAAAAAATAACACTAATTGATTATTTCTAGCAATATAATTTTTTTAATAAGATAATTTACAAATGTTTTAAAATAATCAACATTTTTTTTTCAATTTCACTAATCTTAGGCTCAATTTGTTTCCGTAAAACAATTTGCATGAAAAATATTTTCCAAATGACTTATTTTCCTTTATTTGACTGTAACATTAAAAATTAGTTAAAAATATTAAAGTCGTTATCTAATAAAATCATATAAAGTGTTAATGATAATAGAAATTTTATAATTTAAAAATTGTATTCTCAACTATAAAAAGAATGAGAAAAAAATGTAAAATACGAATGCTGTCGATGGCCGTGGTGATTAGTGGTAGATGATGGCAGCTGATAGTAATTACGATGATTAATAAATTAAAAAATATAGAGTTATAAGGTTTTATCAATATTCGAAAAATATTTTACTCTTTTTGAAAAAGAAAGAGCCAAGTTTTCCACACGCATGCATACTGTTGTAACTGGTAGATTGCTTGCATGTTAGGTAAGCAATTCCACGTTTGGCATAAACATTTAATAATAGCTTGCGTTTCTTGTTAGGTAGGAAATTTCTGATTGCTAAATATAGTGTAAGAAGCCTTGTAGTGTTTATAATGTGAGGAATAGATATAAGTGTGTGTATATATATTTTTATTAATAAAAATAAACGATCAAATATCAATTATATTTATTTTATATTATTTTATAAAATAAATTAGCAAGGGACTGCATATCCGTTTCTAACAAGGGAAGTTACAAACCGCGCCGTTTAGTTCTTTTTTTTTAATTGTTTTATAAATTAGTAACGGATCACATATCCATTTCAAATCTGTTTCTAGTAAATAAGAAATTCTCCCGGTGGAAATAGCAATGGATTTATTATCCGTTTCTAAATCAGTCTCTAATCCGTTCCTAATTTACACCCGCTGATTTCCTGCAAATCTTATCAACGGAAGATTCCGTTTCTAAATTTTTTGTTTCTAATCCGTTCCTAAAGATGGCCAGAGGTAAAGATCATTTTCCGTTTCTAATCCATTGCGAATTGGTTTCTAAATGAAAACGGAAATGTCCACTTCTAAAATTTCATTTTTAAATGGTGATTTCTTGCAGTGATATATATATATATATACACCAAAACTATGTGGGTCAAATTTTTTTCCTTAAGACTTTATATTAAATATAAATTTTTAATCATAAAAAAGAAGGGCATGAAGAAAATGGTAATTTTTTCATAAATATTTTGAATCAAATTCATTTAAAAATTTCATGTATTTGTATAGAATTTAATTTATTTACGTTCAAAATCCGTAAAGTCAAATTCATAGAAGTGAACTTTTTTTTTTTTTGGTTTCAAACACAAAAATTTGGTTGTTCTAAATAAGGATCTATTGTTTACAATGTCACTTATAATAATATAAGTATATATGAAATTAGGGAAGAGAAAATGAAATTTTATGTGTGTAAAAACATTGTAGTATTTCTATGTTAGGTAAGGAAATCAAACTCATTAAAGAAAATCTTTTAATATTTACAGTGTGAGAATAATAATTCAAGCTCATTTCAAATTGGAGAAATAGTTGAAAAAAGCCAAATTATAGAACTTTTTATATATGTTCGGTAAAATTAGCTATTTGATAAAACGCTAAAAGTTAAATGTATATATATTATCTTTTTATAAAACATAATTTTAACCTCTAAAGTAGTTTAAATATTATATTACCGAACACTATAAATAGTATTGCTTAGCGTATTTTGACTAAAAGTTGCTTAAAAACTATTGCCGAACACAGCTTAAATAATTTATACTTGGTTTTTCTCTATCAAAAATTAAAAAAAAAAAGAAAAAAAACTGCAGTGTTGTAATAATTGTACCGTAGACAACTAGAACATGGATGTTACCCCATCACAAATTATCCAGTGGACCCTCAATTACGACAAAGGAACAAATACGTAGTAGCAATGATGTTTTGGACCCTCAGCTTGTAAATCTACAAATCTACATCTATCTGCATTTTTGGTAGGGGCCGACAGACATTTCTTGAATGTTGGTTTGGTAGGGGCCATGTGGCCTCGAGTCATCTCCTAAAGGGCTAAACCCCTTCTACTTAATTATTTACAAAAATATCTGCATTTTCAACCATTTTTCTTATTTTTATATATAACCATTGGTATCCGAAAGTTTATTGAACCCTGACTCATTGCATTTTTCAATCTGATCAAAGAGTAATGGATTTTGCTTGTTGGCCTCGGTTTTTTTCAATCTAATCTCTCTTCCTCATATAGAAAATTAAATGGTGAGCACCGACAGTAATAAAAGAATCACCATTTTCATTTCTGTCGTCCTAAAAAAAATAACCTAAATTAATGCCGAACTGATTCTTTTTACATCTTAAAATTGGTTTAATTCTAAAATCAAAGGGCCAATTTCGATTCTCTTATTATTATATAAATACTTTGAATTTAATTTCTTGTTTACTGTTTAAATGCTTGGGATATAGTATTTGTTTCCCTTATAATCTAGATTATCTGTTTTGCATTATGCATTTATGATTTCATTTTTATATTATTTTAATTAAAATTACAATTTTAATTTATTTTCAGGGTTTAATTGCAGACTGTGTTTGAAAAACGACTTTTAAGTAGCTTTTTATAATACTCTGAAATTTTTATTTCGAAACATTCCCATTTAAATTTAAATTGTAAATTATTAGCCAATAATATTACGCCACGTAATATTATAGGGATCGAAAATCATTTTGGTTCGCCCGAAAATTTATTGAATAACCATTAATCGATTA